>VZRW01003892.1:45355-104888 GCA_013398125.1 Aegotheles bennettii | reverse complement strand
TCCCAGCTGGGTCAATCCCTCCTGTCCCCATCCTCTCCTCTCTCTCCTTGCTGCCTGCCCTGCCTGTTAGAGACACAAAGTTTCTGTCACTCAGAGACTCACACAGAGCCTGGCACACTGGGGTCCCTTTTCAAGCACTGCTGTAATAACAACCACAGAATTGCGTTTTACTTATATTTTTACTAGCTTATACAGGAATATACAGTGGTGTTTTACAAGACCATAAAAATACATCTTAAAGGAAGCAAGCACAGGAAAACAGGAGAAGTGGGGCCAGATCAGCTGATGTAAATAAAGGCTGCATTGAATTAAATAGTGCTGCGACTATTTACAGCAGCTGCAGGACTTGACCTGTGGCCCCTTCCTAAAGCAGGGAGTTGCTGCAGCCTCCAGCCTCTGTCACGGCAGAAAGTGAACCAAGCTCCCCTTGCCCACCCAGCATAGACTGGTGCTGGCAGGGAGGAGGATCCTTTCCTCTGGTCCGTCTAGGGGTGAGACACAGACGTGTTGCAACTGCAGAGGGTGATGCTAATGGCTGGGCTGCCTCATTGTGCCTAGGGGTGATGGAGGGACACCTCTTGCTCTGCCTGTCCCTGCTGGATGCTATGCCAGCCACTGACTAGCTGCTGCCCTACTGCAGCCCAGGGAAAAGCCTCTGGAGCTGGGCAGGAGTCACAGTATTCACCAAACCATGCCATTTCAGGGCTCCAAGAACTACTTGCAAGGTAAGGTCAAATCCAGCATGGGGGGTTGACTTCTAGGTGACGGAAAGAAGATGAGAAGAAAGGAGAGAAAATCATTGGGAAAGGTCAAACATTGTATTTTGACATATTCTCTTTTGAGAACAAGCTGAATCCACTATATTTTTACCTGAAACAAGTGTTGTACCAGGCCACTGAAACGATAAACTTGAGCCCCTGTAGGACTTTCTGGATTTCATACTCCCTCCCCAGCATGTCCAGTAGAGCACATTTTATCTTTTATGGACGTGATTTTTGCAAAACAAAATTTCCAATAACAATCTTTCAGGAAAGATGGTCTCCCATTGAGGCATCAGGATGACATGAAATTTCATCTCTGGCAAGTTGCTGCATTGAACACTCATAGAATTCAGTTATGCATACAAAACAAAAGGACTACATCTGTAGAACTAAACGAATAAAGTAGGTAAAGCTATTTTTGTGTTGTTTTTTTCCAGGGTTTTTCAGAAATAAGGGAAGTTTTCTTTGTAGGGCTGCAGTTATGTAGATAGTCAGAAGAGCCCGTGGGTAGGAAGTTGCAGCTTTACCCTCAACCAGACTGCCTCAGTTTTCTTGAGTCATTTACAGATTTCAGGAGGTTCAAAATATTGCATTTGTACCACCATTATAAATTATGAAAAATAACTATATCTAATTTGAATTTTGAAAAGAGACTAGAAGTTAGGCAATAGGATCAGATGATGTTTCTTTCAAAACTGAAATAAAATGCTCTGAGAACTTCAATGATCTATTTAAAAAATATATTTGTCAAATCCCCTCTGGAAAAGTGTAGATTTAATTTGTTCTTCATTTCATTTGAAAACAAACAAAAAAAAGGGATAAAAAAACCACGAAACCCTTCCAACCAGCTGTAAAGAAAAAGTGTAAAGCTATTTCAGCTCAGCAGTCATCCTTCCGAGACGGCTGCGAAAGGGCGATGAAAGGAGGTCACGTATGGAACAGCTCTTTCAGCTCACATCTCCGGTGGCTGCGATCGCGTTCACCTTGGCAGAGGTGCAGAGGGTTCGGTTCCACACGTCGCCTCCCCCGCAGCCACTTGCACCTGCGCGGCAGCGTTGTAAAGCCCCACCAAATCACCATGGCAGGTTTCTACACCAGATGTAAGCAACTGCTCCGGGGACAAAGCAAATACCAAATCAGGCCTAGAAATGTTGAAGTTCGGATTTCCAAGGGTCTCTAATTCCGGTTTCCAAGCCTGTAAACACGCAGTGATTAACAGTCTGGAAACACTCACTGGTTCCCCCATGGCCTGAGCCTCAACAACAATCTTGGGGAAGAAGGAGGATCAGTTAAATCCCTTGCAACTCATCTTTTGTTGAAATCCACGAGAAATGGCTTGCCAGCATGCATTTGAAGTGAATGCTGGGCTTTGGCTCCTCCGACAAGCTCTGCTCTCTGCACTTGCAAGGCTGCGTGCATCTGTGATTGTGCAAAACCGCTTTGAACGCTGCAAAGCACCCCTTTCAAATAGGCTGAATAGATACATTGGGGAGAATTTAAATGTGCTAAGATGTGATTGCTAAATAAGAAATCTGCAAGGCCCGTTTGGCATCGCAGACACTTCTCCCTGCGATTTGGCAGGGCTGCCTACATGTTGCACAGGTGCAAATGGCTTCTCCAGGGACAAAGCACTGTGAAACTCAGCCTCTTTTCCAGCAAAAGACAAGTGGGGAAATAAAACCCCTGGACCAAACCCTGCCCTCAATTAACACCCCTGAATCCTACTAACTGAAGTCAAAATGCACTCCAGACTGAGTGAGACAAAGCTTTCTCATCTCATTTTCCTAGTTTGACCAGCAGGTACTAAAGTCCAGTTTCCTCCATGCTGATGGAGACATATTAACATCCCTGGAGTTGTGAAGGAGAGATTTGCTCCATCATGTTGTTTCCATTCAGTGCTTTCTACATACCATTTAACAGCTCCAAATGGGGCTTATGGTTTATATATTCCCTTCATCTCCCACTCAGCTAGTGTGCATGCTGCTCACTAGGAGAGGGACGGTGAGGCCCTCTTGCATCCTGGCCCCCTCCCTGGAGCTGGGGATGGAGTCAATTTTCCAATATCAGGGGTGTCACTGACATCCAGCAGCTCTGGAGCTTCCTCAACTCCCGCATTTACAGTGTGCGGCAAATCCCAGGGCTCAGCTCAATCACAGGAGTTATGGCTGGTCAGGGCTTTCTTGCTCATCTAAGTGTACAACAGAGAATAAATTGCAAATAAATACCTCCAGTCACTTCTTTTTACATGGACTACAAAAAGAGGTCATGAAGAAGCATGTACCATATCATACCAATAAGCATTTTTATTAGTTATCAATTTAAAATTAAAAGAAAGTTGTGCTTAGAGTAGCCAAATTTAAAGAGTGACATTTTTCACAAAGCCTCACTAGTATTGAGTTTTTTGCTGGGAAAACTGTAAAAGAATTTGGATAAACTAATATTTATCTAAATGTTCAAAGTGTTCAGAGGTCTTTGGTAGCAGAGCAAGCCCTTTGTAGCCTGGTTTTTTACATACACCCTGCTGGTCCTTACTTTATATGCTGCAACTGCTAGGATATTACACTCAGGTACAAAGTTGATAAATACTTTAATTAAAATAATCTCCCCTGTCCACAAGCTGCTGATAAACATCATGGTCTTCCCCTCCTCTGTCCTTAATATTTTATATTGTTTCAGGACTTTACGGTATGTTTATTGAGATGCAAAGTTGGTAGTTTTCTTCATTTTGTAGAGTAAACATATAGAGTTATTATCTGGTGCAAGCTTTATTTATCACAGAAATGTGAGTTTCTTACATAATTGCAAAAGAAAATTGTAGAACAAGACCAAGAAGACATGTTGTGTGCTTCATAGAACTTCCACTTTCATCTCAGTTATTTTTCCTTCAGGACTTCCCATTTTATCAACACTTCAAATTATTCACTTGTCCCCCTCTAATGTCCCTCTGCTGTGATGACCAATTGGGCAATATATAATATGATGCGTGCATCAGTACAGCACCAGTGGCTTCAAACTTGACTATAATACGAGTATTATTCTAACAGCTTGATGAACTCATTTACAGCTATGGTACAGGTGATAAAATTATAGAGCTGTAAATCCCTTTGGTCTTCTAGAGACCTTTAGCTGATGTAATTTTTCATCAGGAATAATATGTAATTTCTTTCTAGAGAGCCGGGTGGTGCAGGGAGGGTAGAGAGATATGATTATTAAATGCAGTGTGCAAGAGAGGAAAGGATGCTGAAGTCAAATACACACAAAAATTAATAGCTTTTCTTATCTGAACTCATGTTTCTCATGCTCTTTGGATTACAGTAGGGTTACCCTTCTGGTGTCTGCACCCCAGGGATTCACATCTGTGTAAATGTGGTAATAGAAAAAGGCCCTCGTGATGAATTCATGAATTGTTCTCATTGACACTAGTTGATACTTTTACTTGGACAAGTCTCCTTTGCAGGTGCACTGACCACACACTAATTGAAAGGATTATTTTCATAACTTTCTGTGCAGTCTGCAAGGCTTTCTGTGAAAAGCATAATTGTTTCAACCAGCTGCTTGGAGTTGTTTTTATTAATTTCTTTAAATCCAACAATGCTGGATCGGCATATTTGAGACTCTCCTCCAAACTGCATATGAACACAAATAAAATTAGCGCATGTCGTTCTTGTGTGGGAGAGAACTTTGTTTGCAAGCACAGCATTACTGTGAGGGCAGAAATCACTTTTAAAATGTACATTTTCTCCCAGACCCTTGCTATTTTTATCCTCATCCCCACAACAAATCTTTAATGTGCAGTATGTCTGCATGGCACCTGTTGGGATTAGCTGGGACCCAAGCAGACACGTTGCAAGTCCATGCATTTGCACTGCCTGATACATTTAATCCTGAGTTTACACTGTATGAAGCCCCAGCCAAAGGGTTCTTCAAGTTGCATTATTCCCCTTCTTGGGTGAAAGCCAGGTCTCTTACCATGAGACTGGCCATAATATCTGAAAAAGCCTTATGGACTCAGTCGTCATTTTATATAGCAAGCCAGGGATGTTAAAAAAGGGTCCATGGCACGAGTATTTGGATCTCACCTTGGTGCCTCCCGCCTCCCTTGCCTGGGGGAAATGTTCAAAGTGTGGAAACTGCCCTGGGAAAACCAGACCGGCAGTATCATACGAGAGAGACAGAGAGCAAGAACAGGGAGGTCCAGGGGGTACACTCACGTCTTGGCCTCTCTCCTCCTCTCCTTAGGCCAGGCATCCTGGCCTTCATTTTCAAAACCCTGTTGTCTGCCTGCAACAGCAGAACAAGATTTGTACAGGGAAGGGGAATCCAATCCTCCCTCATCTCCCAAGCCTTGGATGGAGAAGCCAAGGTCTCTGCTGCAGGCTGGGAGTCTGTGCACTGGTTGCCCTCCCCAGTCCGTCTCCCATCTTCTATTACCAGTTCCCCTCCAGCTGGGAGACAACAGCCAAGCCCTTCCTTTGTCTCATCCCTTCCTCCTGTCACCCCATCCGCCCAGCCATCAAGTGAGACTCTGAACTCCCTCCAAGGGTCCTGCTTACCCCTAGTGATGGGAAAAATACCATGAGCCCCTGTCTTCCCTTACTTTTTCAGCTCTAGTTTGCTTGTACCACATGCCATGAGGCTATGGAAATGCAGCATGTCATGAGCCCTTCAGGGGCTGTGCATCACCACAGAGAATGACCTAAAAAAACTATTAGGAGAATGACATCACTGGACCAAAACCCAAAAAATCAGCAAAATTGCGTTTTGATGGCTGGAATACAATGCAGGAAATTCTGAGCAGATAACACCCAAGATTTCAAGCTTTGCTAATGCAAAACATCCACATAACTGTCAGTGTCCTTGTGCTTCCACTGGCTCATTAATAGCCCCTTTGCTTCTATAGGGAAGATAGTTTTGTTGAGCAAACCCTGTGACTTCCCTCTGACCACAACTGTCTGATTCCTGTGCCTCAGAAGAAAACATTTGCAAACGTTTAAAAATCAGGCAACAAACCTTGCAAAACCAAGAGGCTGCCCCAGAAATGAGTGACTATTAATAAGCATGTAAAAGAAGGGTTTCCTAATTTTTTTGATTAGAACTCAAAGGGGTGAGATATATTTCTTACTTCTCTGCACCCATTTAATACAAAAAAGTTTGTTTTGGAAAAAGATATCCTGGATCTTAAAAAAATACAAGAAATATTTTGGGTATTTCCAGGGAAATAGCATTGGCAATACAGCTGGTCAAAAATATGGAATTGCCATTTCTGGACATATTTTGACATGTTCAAGCTTGTTTCCACTCCAAATCAGAACAAAACTCCAGTTGTTTAAATTCCTTGGTATTTCATTCCAAGAAGAAAAACACCTCTTTTTTCAGACAGTGAAATTATTGTTTTGGTAATATTCACATGCAATTAAATAAAGCATGTACTAATGTAGCACAAAATCTAAGCTGGCATAAAATAGCCAATGGTCAAAGGAAAGAGAGACTCTCTCCCAGAGGGGTTTCATCCCATCTTGAAGCAGATGTCAGGGTGGCACCTCTAAGGTTGCTCTATCTCTTTTTTGAGTAGAAGATGAACTTTTGGAGAAGCTTAAGCCAACCTGTGCCCAGGCTGCCAAGGTCCCACCTTCCATCCTGGCCCTCAGGCAATGCTATTCCTTCCCCTGATCCACATGGAAAAATCTCCCCACCCTGGGCTGCAGCTGTGCTGCCATCAGTTCCAGGCACTGATGGGGAGCAAGGACATGGCAGATTATCATTTAGGGAGTTGGGGCCATCATGTTAGTAGGGTTACATTTGATTTTTCTGCAGCACTTGTCTGACGAAAAAATGCTCTTGTGTGGACCCACAGCCCAGGATTTGATGTACGTCAGTCAGGCCGTGTGACCGCTACCTCTGATGCCATCCTTAAGGCAGAGATGGGGCTAGCTGGATGTCCCAGCATCTTTCTTTTTGTCCAGGTGCTCTTTGCTTGAATCTGCATTTCTTCAGGCCACAAACAGCAAAGCCTCAGCAGAAGCCTTTGTCATGTTCCCACCTTCTGCTGCTCACTTCCCAGCACTAGCAGTGAATTGCTCTCTGAGGAGCCCAGGTTGCAGCCTGTCCCAGAGCAGGCAAAGATTTTCTTTGGCAAGAAACAAAAAAAGCTTGCCGCACGGGGCCCCATGCAGCCCGGCGTGGCCTAGGGCTGCATTGTCCTAAAGTGCAGCTGAGGAGCGTCTCTTCTGTCTAAACACATTTATAAATCAAATACTGCTTTATTCACGTTTGCTCTCACTGTTGCTTGTTCGTTACCAAAAATCACACTCAGCTTCAAAGTTTGCTCCTAAACTTCCCAGAAAACACATATACTGTAAAAAAGTGTTTGTTTTCCTACTGAATAATGCAAAGATAAACCAGGATTGATTGGGTAATCAGAGCACACCAAACACCTCCAAGATAGAAAGCACTCTATAACATGGCCTTCTGGTAACACCATTATGGGTCTGACTTAGGATATGACAGGGGATGATGATGCTCTTCTTTCCACAGGACTATCCTGGAATGAATTATGTTCCATACCAAGTCCTTCAAGAACATCCTCCAAAGAAACCTCACTAAAGGGCCTCTCACATCTTGCTGGAGCCTTTGCTAAAGCAAGGATGGTCCTGCTTGGGGCTGGGATTCCATCTGGAGTATGCAGGATCTGGCTTTTGCCAGCAGTCCTTGCATGCACATCTGTGATTAATCCTGTGTAAAGCTGCTCATGTGTGCAAGTGGCTGTCCCGTGGCTACTATGTTTTGTGCAAGTGTCTTACCTGAAGTTTAGCATTTAAATCAATTTTTGAACAAAAAACATTTATAAGATCTAAAGCATACTTTACTTGTCCATTAAGAACTCAAAAATGGTTGAAGTTTCACATGCCACATTTCTCATACTATTTTTCCTAAATAAAAATAATTTTGCTGTCTTGCCCTGCCTGGCATTACTAATAACTAAGCATGGTTAATGAGTGTTTTCCTGATAAGAGACAGTTCTTGCTAAACAGACTCTAAAAACACTCCTATCTGGACTGCAGCTGCATCTGCCACAGCACAGACCTCTTTTTATCTATGATCTAAACCCTGCAGTCCTCAGCGAGACAGAACTCATTCTGCTGCTGGGTGGCACTTTGCCTGACTAAGAACCAATTTACCCAGGTCTTTGTCAAAGGCTGATCCTCAGCAGGTAGCATTTATTTGAGACCGGACGTGGCAGGTGGTTTCAGCCCAGAAACACATTTTTGCACAGATTCCAATTAAGTGTTTATAAGCTATTAGTTACATAAAACTCAGATCAGTGATGTTGGCAAGTTTTCTGTGCTTTCTCTGTGTGCTAACAACTCAGCTTAACTTTTGTTTGTTGTTGGGGGACTTTCAAGTGTGTCTCAAATATTAACATTTTAATTTGCAAGGAAATTAGTCGTTGGAAAACTATAATCCCTTACGAGCATGCACATACACACACATGTGTGCGCACTCAGTATATTAAAATTACTTACGTTATTAAGTTTGTAATAAATCCTCAATGTGGAATGGCACATGCTGAATCACTGAGGTATTTGACAAAGATCACTTTAAAGGGTTACTCCGGGGCCCCAAATTCCATTTTTAAAAACAAGGCCCTATTGAACCTAATCAATGGGGTTTCTGTGATTTTTTTTTCCCCAGCAGCTTTAATTAAGAGCTTTTGGACAACTTTAAAGGTTCTTATGTAGTATTTTTAGCTGTAGCCATGAAATGCTATAGGAGAACATGAAAATGTACCTACGCAGATCTTTATGCCTTCTCCTTCATGAGTGTCTGTGAACCTCTCCATCACATGTGGGTCATGGTTAGCATTTGTTGCTACAAACCCATCCAGGGGAGCAGGCAGGTTCAGCTGTGCCTGCAGTCAGGGAAGGTTCAGTTCCAGGTTTGTGTTGAGAAAACCTGGGGCCAGATCTAGTACTGACAAAGCATCTTAGGACCGTGGCAATTATTTCAGCAGGAGAGAGTCCCAGCCCTGAGGGTATAATGTGGCTGCTTGAGGCCAGCCCACAGACACCAGCCTTCACCAGCTGTGAGCCTGGCAGGAACAGGTTCAGCTCTTGTGCTGAGGCAGGCCAAGAGTTTCCCTTTGTTTGTGGATTTTTAAGCAGAATTTTCTGTGCTAAATGTAAAAGAGGTGGAGGAGGGGTTGGTGTTTTTAGTTTTTTTTTCCAGGATAAATTATGATATCCATTTCCTTTTTTAAAATTTTTCCTGCTATTCTTTGAATGAGGAATGAGGCCATCCCGCCAGGACAGAGAGATTTGGCCAGCATGCCAAAACTGTAATTATAGCTCAATGAAAAAAAATAAGAAAGAAATCTATTTTATTCATTTCAGCTGTTATGTCTTAATGCAAAGAAATCACTTTGTGCAGTTCTGTAACTGACACCAATTTCTAATCTCCAATACTATTAACTTCTAAATCTCCACTATAAAGAATACTGACAGTATACCAGAGTCTAATGCAGCTAAATGGACTTAGTCTGAGCTGGTGTTTTATTTTCTTTTTTCTGAAATGCTGAAAAAAATCGTTAAACTATTTTGTTAATTGCTGATAACATTTTGGTTCATTGGATTTCCTCTTTTGGCTGCAATAGACACATTCCTGGAGCATGACATGACTTTGCCTTTGGGACAAACAAAAAAAAAGAGAGAGAGACCATTTTCTGAAATGACAAAATGTATTGTTATAGGATTAGAGACAGGATAGCTCTAGGACTATGCCGTATCACTAACTCATTTTAAAAGCTCTACACATTGAAACTAAATATTGAATAAGCACAGGAAAAGGGCATTGTTAAAGAGTAATACCTATGTGAAAACTTGATTGTTTTATCTCAGCTGGATTTCAACGGATTTCTGATAACTCAGACACCCACTCACACAACATAGAAAACATTAAAACATTTATCTCCCTCTACCACTTCACACCAATGGCATTGGAAAACCATTCCAAGTCTCAGCTGTGCAGAAATAAATATTAACTAAGAACAACCTTGACAGAAATGTTTCTACAACTCAATGACAGACTTTGAATGAGGCTGCTGTCTTGACATCAAGACATCATCATTCCAAGGGCACTTGCAAAGCTGTCTTCTGTTTGACCTTAGTGATGCCCTAAACCAATGTTAGCATCACTTCTCCGTTGCAAGATTTAATTGAGAGCTTAAACAGATAATGGTGAGTTGTGCCAAGTGGACCAGTGGAAGCAATTATCAGATTTAGATATTCTGGCATCCTGGACAGAATTTCTTAGGCACAGGAAATGAATTATAACAGAATATCTTTAGACCCAAAAATTATTGGCAGTGAGGAAGGGAAGAACAATGCAGCCTTGGTTACATGCTGATGAGCTTTGGCTGATTTGCTGTGTTACCATTTTAGTCTGTGTGTGGCTATTTAATATTTGTTCCTCAAGAGAGCTGAAGTTCTAACACCATCTAAGTCAGACCATGGAGAGATTTTTTCATTTTGTGTCCAAAGAATAGTTGGGTTCACAGAGGACTGAACAAAAGGAGAATATCAAGAAAAGATGGGTTTCTCTTACTGGAGCATAGGAACCTCCATGAGTAAGAACTTCTTGTGATACTGAAATGGGTTACAAAATCCCCTTCTTCTGTTGCTGAACTTGCAGTCTGGCAGTACCTGTGTCCCAATATCTTTTTATAAATTCAGTGCTCATTAAAAACTCTTGACTTTGAAACCACAGAAACCAAGGCCTGGATTCAGGTCACCTAGTTTGAGACATTTGCATGAGATCCCTCGGCAAGGAGTGCAGACACCCAAGGCTTCTTCAGTAATCCCTGCAGACACACTGGCACAACCCCTCAGCCTTTTGCAGGCTGAACTGACGTCTGACTGAGCTTCCACTGAGCAGGCAAGTCTCCTACATTGTTCATTACTTAGGTACCAAAAACAAGAGACTAAAATGGGTGCAGTGAACACTAGACTGGGCCTTCCACAGGAGCAGATGAACAGAGGAACATGTGTGCTGGGGGACCCGATTGCGGAGTATTTTCATCATGGCAGTCAAGATTACCAGCAAGACTAGCAAAGTTGGTCAAACACTGCAGATCCTTGACATGTCCGGAAAGGAGATAAGATTGCATCACTCACTTGCCAGATGTCACAAATGGATCTCAGATGGTAATTTTCCACTGTAAGTATTGGCATCCTGAGCAAAACATGATCCAAAAGAAAAGGCTCTGTACACCGTTATCAATCCCCTAAGTCTGTTGTCTTACCATCTGTGACATCACTAGCTGCACATCTGTCTCCAAACTGGAGCCGGTTTTCTAGCCTAACTGTTATCCCATGTCCACTCTGAATAAGCTCTGAATAAAAGACACTTGTTAAAGTTCAACTGTAGCAGAGGTTGCATCAAGGGTTTAGAGATGGCAGATGGTCAGGCCCAAGCCTCTATCACTGAACACAAAGATATATAGCCTATTGTCTCCTTATGGCTCATGTGATACTCTTGATAAGACGAATGTAAGTTTCTGGCAGCCATACAGAGTGAAATCTATACTCAAGGAATGCATATAAGTCAACTTCTACTTAAGCCTTAAATGATGGGTATATGTATACTAGCAGCCAGTGAAGTAGCACTGAGAAAATGCGAGGTTTTCCAGTTCAGTGGCCTAACCAGGGGTGAGGAAGGGGAGAATAAGAGCAACTTGG
Source organism: Aegotheles bennettii (assembly GCA_013398125.1). NCBI lineage: Eukaryota > Metazoa > Chordata > Aves > Caprimulgiformes > Aegothelidae > Aegotheles > Aegotheles bennettii. The sequence goes on along the minus strand of VZRW01003892.1, from coordinate 93,394 downwards.
AATTGATCTCAAATAAATATTTGAAGGAATTTTTAACCAATTAGAATAATTTTTGCCCTGGCATTTTACTAAAACAAAAGAGCAAGACTCAAAAAAAAAAGGTGAAAAGGAGGAAAAGATGGCCCGTAGTGTGTGCTAGCTTAACAGTTTTTTGAGCATTCTATAATCACCCATATAGTCCTCCCATTAGTATTAAACAACATAAATCACATACTCCTGAATATAAGGCTGAAAGGTATCTGTGTCTGCACCTGCATTGAGCCCCATTGAAACTTCGCTGAAAAAACCTAAACCAAATCCCACAATAAAAGCATCTGAGGCTGAACTGGAAAAAATGTGGGCCTTTTTTACCTTGAGCTAGACAGCATGACAGCAAAAAGAAAAAAGAAAATAATATCCCTATTGGCACTGTGTTCATCAGAGAGAAAAGTTTCTTCCAGTCAGAGACTGCACAGCATTGCAGCCTCCTGCCAGATAACAACAGTCTTTGTGTTCCCTTTGGTAAGCAGAAGGGGTTAAAGAGAGCCAAATCCTTAGCCAATACTGGATGTCACTCCTTGTTGGGATGAGCCTTTTGGGGGATAATCTGGGTTAAGTGTGAAAGAAAAAAAGCAAAGTGACCCTATAGTTTCTACTGGAGAGGGTTCTGGATGTGTCTGGGTAATACCTGTAGACTCACTGCTGGGGTCCCACTGTACCCAAAGTCACCTTATGCTCCTGCTCATTCATTTGCTTTGCAAGAAGCAGCAGGGACCACATTGTGAATAGCAAAATCACAGACTCCCTACTGTTTGTGTGGCCTCATCCCACCCCTGTTCCACAGCACAAATAAGAAATTTTTATTCTTTAATAGAGTCAGGAGTACTCTATAATCCAAATGGCTTCATAATGAACAAGCTCTTATTTAGTGTGAGGCCTTATTTATTGCAAGTCTAGTTCCTTACTTGCATGATACTGTTATAACAGCCACTGTGTTGCCTTGACTCTGTTTTGGTTTTGGACTAAATACAGTACAGTAAGTCAAACATTATTGGTCACAATGGTAATGCAGAGTGTATATAATGCGCTTTTATTGCTACAAGGCATAGTTGAAATATTTACGTGGAATACATGAAGTAACAGTAAGATTCATGTTCTGTTCCTTATTTGTAATGTATTTTATTAAAAAGAATCTGAATCTGAAGTTCATATATAAAACAGTAATATCACTTATTTCCAGATACTGGTTCCAGCTTGTTGATTTTAATAGACAAGTACAACACTTCAAATATGGAAACACAGTGGGTAATATTTATATGAAATCTCCAAGAACCGTGGTATTTTGCTCATGTGGAATATCATGGCATTTTGCCTGGATCAAGTAACCAGCAGATTAGCACATTAACACTTTTAAGAAACATGCATGTAATCCACTCTGAATGTGGTCTTTGACTCCTGGTAGGAATACCTAATGATTTTCAAATTGGCACGTTACTTTATAAAGCAAGTCAAATAAACAGGAATTGCTGAGGAGCTTTGGTAGGGGTGTACAGCATGAGCACACACATGTTGTTATCAACAGAGGAGACAGCATCAACTGTACAAACATGCAATGATTTGCAGAATCCATGGAGATACAGAAAAAACTCAGCTTCCCTTCTTTTTAAAGCTTTCTGGCTTTACTACTCTGCACAAATGGGTAAGTGGATATATTGAAAGTCAGTCATCAGCTCAAGATGACAAATTAACAACTGACCTCTAAGACTGACCAAAACTATCCAGTACAGCCTGTGAAAACCACCGCCACTGCTAATTTGGAAGGTCCCACTTCAGTTTGCAGCTCAAGGAGGATACACACAAGATAGCCTGCCATGCTCAGGCGGCCACAGGCTCCATCCTAACCAGGAATTAGGAGGGAGAAGGGCTGGAGGCACATGTCAGTCCTGTGTCACTCAGCCAAGAATGCATGCCTCCAAAGCTGTACTCCAACACAGATTCTTCACGTGGTTTTGGTCACACTGCCAGCATCCCTGTTCTGCTTTTCCCATTTCCCATGGAGAAAAAATCCCATCCTTCCCTCCATGGGAGCTGCTGCCGACCGCAGCAGTGTGTTTGCAGTGATGAAGTTGCTCCATGAGTGCAAAGCCCTAGTAGTGTGGAATGCACATGCAAGCTTAGCAGTAGCTCAGCCATCCCAAAGACAACAAAACTTTTATTCCCAGTGTGATTTCAGTGTGGCGTAGCAACTGAGTTCAACTTCTGCAGCAGGAGACAGCAGGAAAAACCCAACAGTCGCCCTCCCACAAAAGAAGCAGCAGAGTCCAAGCTGCGTGCCAAGGAATCCTATCACTAGCCTTGTAAAAAAATCACCAGGGCCACCTCAAAAACAATGGTGGAGTCATGCTTGGCTGCAGTTGGTTATGTTCTGATAGGGAGACTATGAACAGGCCTCACAGAACTACTGTGGCTGGCTCCGTTTCCTGTTAACTCAATTCATCACACTTGTCCTCTCCTTCCTGAGACACAGCTTTTATAACCCAACCAATGAGTGGAATTTTCCTTAAGACCAGATATGGCTGCTTCAGCTCATACCAATTAAGACATTTCTTCAGAAGTGGCTTCACAGAAGTCAATGGGGCGAGTCAGAGATAGTTCACAGCCAACCCAAAACAAGAGTGCAGTGTCTTGCCCTTTATCCTGCTGGGCGCTGATGCCCTCCTCGCTTCTGCCCTGGAGAATCAAGAATGACCCCCCCTGTAGGTTATGCAACATCTAAAAGCTACCCAAGTAGAAGGGAAAATATCCTTCCTAGTCCCTGCACCCAAGATTTTAAAAAATAACCTTTAGTTTAGACCTCAATTAAAATAACCTGGCTAAGAAAGTTCAAACATGGATATTTGTAGAATGAAAGAATTTTAGAAAATTAAATTCTGGGATTTGGAAAAGAAAGACACTTGTCATAATGGAAAGAGTGAAATTAAACTGTTTTTTGAAGCCAAAGCTACAAAGCAAACCCAAAATCACTCCTCCTCCTCTACCTCAGTTGCCAGTTTGGACACAGAAAAGATCTTCCCTTTTGAAGGGAACATTGAAGTTATCTGTTGAAAAAAAACCTGAATTATAATGGAAATATTAAAATCTTAGTCATGGAGAGCCTACTTGGAAGGCTCATTTAGAAAGCAGTTCAGATGTCAATGAGATGCTGCAAACCAAGTACATATTGAGTACACTCTGTTAATGTCTTGTCAGAACTCTTGGGTATGGAGCACCAGCAAAGCAGAAGCAGCTCTGAGAAATGCTCCAGTGTTAGGACAGGATGACGTTTGGTAGGCTACTATAAAAAACCAAACCCATCTCCCCCTACTTAAATTCACACAAAAGCCAGATTTTTGGAACACTGTGGTAGAGTCAGGCCTTCCCGTCCCCACTGGCATCCGAAGGTATTTTTGAATTTAGGTCAGATTTAATGACTAGGCTTCAGCAAAAATATTTAGGGAGGATGGGGGTGAGGAAATCATCTGAAAAAATCTCAAGAGTTTGCCTATTTCATAAACAAAAGGTTTCCAATTTGGGGGCTGGCTTCACAAGAGGATTTGGGAGCTGACCGCTTTCAGCTGTGCTCACTACAGAGGGGTGATTACTTACCTGCGCTTGGGTGCCCTGGGACCAGGGGTCAGAGCAGTGCCTGCCATCCCCCTGTTTTTATATCAGGCAGCCCCCACAGAGGCAGCTGGATCTGTACGAAGGTGTTTGCTTAGGCAATTTAGATCGGCATGCTGAAACTGGTTAGGCTCAAGCCTTGCTTGGAATAGCATAGCTGCCTTCACGTGAGGGATTGCTCAGCTGAGTTACAAACTGGCTCACAATCCCAACATTGCTAACCCTTGGGATAAGGAAAGGTAGGCAGGGGGGGTCAAGGATGTGCTTTTCTGGATTATATGGGGATCCCTGCTTCTCAGATCAGAAGGGACATAGCCTGATCTCTCCAAAAGTCCTGTATTTCTTTACTCCATAATTTTAGATCAAAGCAAACAATTCTGCAGAGGGTCCTGTGGGCAACCCCCCTCCCCCTTTCCACTCCCTCCAAAAATCTTCTTTTTAAAAGTCCTCTCATTCAGAAAATATGGATGTTTGGGCTTGCTCGGTCAAAGGGCAGTAAGTGAAACAGCCAACAAGTGAACCTTAATGTAAAGCTACCTTTCACCCATACACTTACATGGTCTTCACCACACAGCATCTTAGTCTCTTGCAGTCATTGCCAGATTTCATCCTCATAAGACTGTTCATCAGATAAATATATTTTCTGCTTTTATCAATGCCAGACAGAAGCAGTGGGTGAAGGAAGTGTCTTGGCAAAGATCATGGAGGACAATCTCAGTTGAAGCACTGGGGAACCTGTTTTTTCCAAGTCCCACCAGCGCCTGCGATGTCTCTCCTTCCTCAGAAAATCACTGGGGAGGGGACAAGCTCAGTGGCAGCCATGAGGAAGGGTCTGAGCTCAGCAAAACCTGGGGCTGGCCTGGAGGAGAAAGAAGCAAAAAACATGTTTATTTGAACATTGGATTTTTTAACCACTCCGTATCTCCAGATGCACTGAAGTTTGCTCACTGCTTTTAAAGTGCAGCTTGATGATGAAACGTGATTGGAAACATAGCACTTTTCCTCAGAAGATGCCTGTGTAGAAATCAGGAGTGGGAGGAGAGCAGCTCCCTTTTGATGGTGATCTTGGCTCTGATGAACAGGAGCAAGGTGCTGCTCTTCAGTCTCAGGATGCTGAGTAAATCATTGAGATTGATCAAGGGCTGAAAGCCCCAGCTTTCTCTGTCACCTTAGGCACCTGGTCTTATCTTCCCACATAGTCCTTTGTGCACAAAACATCTTACCTTTCCCTCCGACACAGGTTTCTCTTCTCTGTCTTCCACCCAGCCACAGTCACCAAGACAATGCCTTCTGGCCAGCAGGGTCCATGTCTCCCCTTGGCAGTCCCCTGCCAGGTCAGCCCCCACTGGCATGCTGCATTCCACTGGTAAAGGTGAGCTGGCAGGCAAGCAAATGCCCTTGTCTCCAAAGCCTCCTGGGGGGTTGTGGACCCTGGGGGTTCCACAGAGAGAGGAGGAACCCCCCACCTCTACAAAACCAGGTTGATACAGATTTTTGGCCAAGGTTTATGGAAAAGCATGGTTTTCAATTATGAAAAAATTCAACCTGAAAACTACTGAGACACAAAAAGTCTTTTGTCCCACAAAGCCTCAAATAAGTTGTTACAACCACAGGTGTTTCTCACGCAGGTGAAGCGAGGCACATGCTTACAGCACCCTGGGATCAGGACCCCACGTAGAAGGGCAGTGAATACCTTGTGGCCTTTGCCTGTTGGATTCATATGCGTTATTTGCAAACCTCATATTTTCCACTGGAAAGCAGAAAGAGTAAAACCAACAGGGATCCACCAGCTAAGGTCATATAACCGTGCAGTGTGTGCTCTCCAGGGCTGCTCAGAGGTAGTTTTTCCAGCTTTCTTGAGCTATTTCAACACCACTGCTCAGACCCATTTTCCTGCCAAAGTGTTAAACTCAAACAAAGGCTCCTTTAAACCACACAAGATCAAAATCGGGTCATGAGACTGCTAGAAATCATACCTTCCTGTTTCTTCCCATACTATTTTAGTGTTTGTTTGGGGAGGAGGAAATGAGGGAGCAATAGCATTTTTTTCCCAAACAATATTTACATACAAGCACTTGAGAAGCCAAGCATTTTGAAAGCCTAAAGCCTATTTCACTGTCTGAAGAGAATATAACTCTTTCAAACAAATACCCCTCAGCCCAATAGAGATGCCATGGCTGAATTCTTCTATTTCACCCAGCACAGAGCAGTAGGCTTACATCAAGAAAAGCAGTTTTAACAGTGTGTGTGCCTAATCCATGTCTTCCTACTCAGTCCCCTGTTTCCATGCTTAGCACACTTACTGAGTTAAGCAAACTTTCAATTTGACTCTTGATATAGCATTTAATTGCTTAATTGCAACCATTTTAACTCCAGATTTGTTGTAAGCAAAAATTAGCAACACTTTAAGCATTTGCAAAAAATGACAGTTAAGGACCCTTAATTTAATATCCATCTTCAGAGATTTATAACTGAATCCATACTTGTATTTAAATACCAAATAATCTGCTGATTACTATGCATAGTTTTCAGTCAGTGTAACGAAAACATGATGTCGCAGTCATACTGTGAGCTCTGTAGCTAGGTTTCCTTGTTTATATTAACAGCTGTAAACACAGTCTAACTCAGCCTTTATTTAAAAGCAGATTTCCCATACTTTCAAGAATTCACTACATTGTGAAAGCTACAATTTCAGAACTTTTCTCACATGCTTATAGATTTTACTCAGGAACAGCCTGCAATGCTACACATGCACTTGCAATGACCCATTTTAGAGCCTCTACATTAAAAAAGCCAGTTTTTAATTTTCATTAAAAAGTAAAACCAGCTTTGCAAATGTTTGTATATAACCCTGTACCTTACTGTCCTGAATCCAGCTTGCAACTTACTGCATATGGGGTTGACCATGTACTTAAGTGCTTTGCTGGGTCAAGGTTTCACATGTTTATGCCTCCATTTAAAAACGCAGGTTGTAAAACCATCTGAAAGCCAATTAAATCAGTGAAAGAGATTTCACTCAGTCAGAAATGGTTTTTAGTGCAAAGGTTTACCTTTCTACCTTTTAATAACAGCATTGGAAAACCTGAGCTTTTGGCAAAGTGACACTGCCTTCATAAAGGACTCTGCAGTTTCTCTGTTTTTAAGAGTATGGTGAGAAGCAAGCTACATTTAAGTGGAAAGTCAAGTGAAGAAAAAAACCAAAACCTGCTAGAAGCATTTTGTAGTATTTCTGCTTTGAGAAAGGCAGCAGCGTGTCTTTCTGGTGGGTTCCTGACACAGGTTACATCTCCTAGTCTGTGAATCTTGGGCAGAGCCAACCAATGGTGCAAAGCAACCTTGAGGTCCAGGCAGGTGGGGATCCCCTCTGGAGGAAAACCCTCCAGCAGCTGAGAGCTGCTGTAGCAATTTACCATCACAGGGCCTTCCATCCCCTGGGTCTCACATGGAGAGAGAAAGTAAGGGAGAAGGAGGAGTTTAAGTCAGGTACTCGCAGGGTACATCAACCCTATCAGAAGAGCCTTTGGGATCACACTGCTCTATCACAGAGTAGGGATGCTCCTGGAAAAAGTGATGGCATGTCTCCACCAGTAGCTTCACCACTGTTGCCCAGATTTCCTTGTTACACCCCTCATCCCAGCAGACTGTGCCTGGAAAACCCGGTTTAGACCATCACAGCATCAAAAATCTGCAACTTTGTCACAGTGCTTATGCTCCCGAGAAATACATTTCTGGATCAGGGGGATCAAAGTCTAAGGCTGATCTCATGACCCCACTGATCTATGACCAGCTACAAAGCCTCAAGCTCACACTCAGATCCTGTCTCAGTGTGCCCACTCCTTTGTAGCTCTACTGTCTGAGGGGGGACTACACTCACATGGGGTTGAGCATGCCACTGCCCATCCACATCCTACCAGTTTCACTCCTAAGTGCACAGAGGCAGGCTCAGAGTCCAAGTTGTAGCCAGGTTAGGGCCAAAGATATGTGCAGAAATCAGGATCCAATCACTTTGGGCTGCTCTGAGGCAAGATCTCCAGCAGGATCCTCCCCAGAGCTTTACTGCATTTCTCACCATTCAAGGGATAGGGTTGCTGGAGAAACACACCGTATGTCTCACGTAGGACTCTGGATCCACTCCTTTGTAGACTAACACACAGGTTAAGTAGTCTCCCACTTGACACACAAGCTGCTCTTGTGTGAAATACTGTCTCTTCTACCCCGTCTCCTCCAATGATGACAAATGAAGTTGTTCAAAACAACTCTGGGGCTGCCAACCTAAGAAAAATATGGAGCTGTTGGAGTGAGTTCAGAGGAGGCCCATGAAGATGATCAGAGGGCTGGAGCACCTCTCCTGTGAAGACAGGCTGAGAGAGTTTGGGATGTTCAGCCTGGAGAAGGCTCCAGGGAGACCTTAGAGCAGCCTTCTAGTACCTGAAGGGACTACAGGAAAGCTGGAGAGGGACTTTTTACCAGGGCATGGATTGATAGGACAAGCGGAGATGGTTTCAAATTAAAAGAGAGTAGATTTAGATTGGATATTATGAAGAAATTCTTTCCTGTGAGGGTGGTGAGACACTGGCACAGGTTGCCCAGAGATGTTGTGGCTGTCCCCTCCCTGGCAGTGTTCAAGGCCAGGCTGGATGGGGCTTGGAGCAACCTGGTCTAGTGGGAGGTGTCCCTGCCCATGGCAGGGGGGTGGAACTGGTTGGAACTTCCAACCCAAACCCTCCTATGTTTGTACGAAAACTTTATTTTCCCCCCTTAGAAGTCACATATGAACCTGGTCTGCCAAGTGCCTAGCCTAACCATAGTGGCAATATTAAAATATGCACTGGATTGGCAAAGGATCCTCAAGGGGCTTAGCTGGGCCATTCCACATCATCCTGTGCAAGTTATTTTTACAAGTCTGAGATCTCATTCCACTTGCTTCGCTTCTCAGAGGACGATTAAAAACAATGCGTAACAGATGGGAGAGCTAAGACAAACAGAGGTTAAATGACTTGCCTGGGGCTGGTAGAGTCTAGCAGAATGGGTGACAGGAGTTCTGAGTATTAATTAGTTAATATTTGTACAATGCTAGGAAAATATATAAGCCTATATAAGTATTATTGTAAGGTGGCCCCTGGAGTTTGGAGAAGCAGAGGGCAACAGTGCACAGGCAAGTGCAAACATCTCTCCTTGTTTTGTGGCATTTTGATCATCTGTGGGGTCCAGGAGGGACAGAGCATTCCCAGGGCACATGAGAGAGGGAATGGGAAAGCCCGGGGAAAGAGATCCCACTCCAGCAAACACCCCCATGCACCCCTAGGCTGCTGCATCCACACATAAAATCTAGGAGCAGTTTGCTTTTTCTATTGAAAGCAGTAAATCTGTTAGGTACAGTCAAACTGGTCTATGTGGTCAGCTGCCTTCAGCAGGAACCCTTAAACTGAATCTGAGACATTTGTGGGTGTTTACAGCAGTAAGAGGTGCAAATGTCTCTGAAGTGCCACAGGATCCGTGTGTCACAATGCTCTGCGCTCTGATGAAATCCTGGGAGGAAGGTCAAGTCTGTGTGTATTAAAGAAGGATCTATGGGAAAGGAGGAAAGGGTCATCATGGTGTCAGATTTCTCCTTTTTTTCCACCTCTCTGGGGCATTCATCCTGCTCCCATGACTTCAGATCTGATTTCTTCAGATGCCTTTTTCAGTCCAGCTTCCCTTCACACCATCACACATCCCAGCCTGCTGCTCTGAGCCTCCTCCAGATTCCAGTGTCAGCCTGAATGAAACATGCACCAGTTTTTCTCCAGGACAGCTCTCACTCTCCAGTGCTTTTAACATCATCATTTTCTCTGCCATGTAATTTCAAGAGTGGTGAGTATTCTTGGCCATTCCCCTTCTTTCTCTTGGCTAGAGTACAAAAATATTACCTAAGTTGTGATGCATTTTCCTCTACAATTTTTAAATCACTCAGACTTCCCATGTAGTCTACTAGAATTTTCATCCAGTTTTCATCACCTCATTTCTTGATTATCAGCATCCACCATTTCTTTTTCCATCAGTTTATCTCAGGCTTGACTGAAACGAAGAATTTCCAGTTGCAAATTCCAACATTCATTTTCATCCAAAATAGGATAAAAGGCTCAAATTTTAAAAGTACCTCCTCAGAAATACTGACATTTTACCTTCTACATGTTTAGGCAAAACTTTACAGCATTTCTACTTTCTGAATTCTAAATGCTGAATTTTGTTTCATTTACTTGACATGATTTATTTAGAGTAAAATCAACATCAGGCTGCATTCCCCTTCCCTTGCAGATTCTGCCTGCTCTGAGACAAATTCTATAGGAAACTACACTTCAGTGTAACATGGTCTTTACTGACTATACTGCATGGTACAGTGGGAAGACTGTATAGTGTGCCTTGAGAGATGTACAGTAGAGTGAGGGACCTCACCCAGAATGGAATGGAGAGCAGGGATTGGTGGCTGTCCTACAGCTCCCAGCAGGCACCAAAATGATGCTCGTTACTGTACCATGCAACCTGGTGAGCTAATTGCAGGTTACACAATGGGAGACATGGGTCTACACAGCCCATTCTTTTCCCCTACGGGATATGCCATTCTTTGATCTGAACTTCTTTGAAATGAAATGTTTTACATAATTTTATTTAAAAAAAAAACCCAAAACAAAATAAAATTGATTGGATCAAACTGACTCTAAATGAAGCCTTTTCCTTTTTGCTACAGAAAATGTGCATTGCTGAAAACCTGTGTTCTCAATTGTAAAATCTTCCCAGTAAAGATGTCCCATAGCCTCCAGTACAGCTGCCACAATCATTATTTTTGATACCGCTCTAATCTGAGCAACTTGATGCCTCTTTGAATTCTTCAATTTCTTTTGTTACCATCAAACCCTCTTCCCCATCAAATCTCTAAACTGTCACTCTTGTCCCTGATGTCAACATTCCTTACTAGCCAACCTCCTTGTGATTCTCAAGCCTAAACCAACTTGCAAAGCCATCCAAACTGTTAAGCTAGGCTGAAAAACCTGTATGTTATTTAGTGGCAACTTTTTTTAAAAATCGTATTGGTTTCAAAAGGGTTGACAGCAATTTCAGCCAGTTCCCTGAAACGGTTGGAGAAAAATAAGTAACAAAACATGAATACATTTTTATTCAATTTTTACCAATATTCAAAATGCTCAACAACATTTTTGACTGACAAAAGTTGACGGTCTGTTCTGCAGACTGTTCTAAAAGTTTTACCTATGTGGCTGAGTTTGTAGTTCAAAAACTTTTGGACCTTTTCCTCATCAGAATTCCTATTTCCAATAAGAAATATAATAAAAATATGAAGTTCAAGCCAATGAAAATTTAAACATAAAAATAAAATCTTCAAAATACAGACCTTTCAGTGAGATCTGCTCTCCTTTTCCAAATCTCATAACAAAACTCTATTTCAATGGCTACAAGAAATTGGTGAAGTAGCAAATACGAAGCCAGGAGGCAATGCTTCTAAATCACTCTGAAGCATCACATTCTGAACATAATTAAAGAGTGCAGCCAAAAAAATCATGTCGCTAAGAATCTCCACAATCATCACCCCCACTCCTTCCTTTCATTTCTCAAGGTTGCACACTGTATTTTGGTCATGTACATAACCTTGGGTCCTCTAGACTCTGAAAGCTCCTGGTGAAACATCCTCTTTCATAGAGCCCCCTTCATAAGGGGCTCTATGTTTGGCAGGTTGTATCCAACCTGAAATCAAGGAGCATCCTCTGTTGATTTCAGGAAGCACACGAGCATGTTTTCAGTGGCTGCAGTCGGGGTTTGATTCTGTGCAGGGCTGCACACACCCGAGGAATGCCAAGTACCCTCAATTCCATTAACTTCAGTGGGAATTAGAGGGCTCAGCTGTATTTAATATTTTACAGGGTCAGGCTCTGAAAACTGTATTAGCATTCTCAGTTCCCAGTAGGCCTAAATTCAGCAAAGCATTTAGATTGAGAGTTAACTGTAAACATGTGAACAGTCCCCCTGATTTCAATATGACGATTCTCATGCTTAAAGTTAAGCATATGCCTAAGTGATGTGCTGAATTTGGGCCAAAAACTACTGTTCTCAAGTGCTACACAAGTTCATAATAGGCAAACTGCTGGTCTGTAATACCAGTTGCATAATCTTGTTTCTTCTGTTTCAGAAAGGCTGACACAAGGCTATATATTTTTTAAATGGAGCAACTGCACTGCTTTTAGAAGATGGGGAGTTCTGGTGAAACCCTGGGTATTTCCGCAAAGGTATTAATTTACTACTAGTGTTGTTATTATTACTGTTACTCCTATGTGAATGCAGGAAAAGCACCTATCCCAGACTCTTGGAGTTTTGCTATTCCTAAAAGAATATAATCCATACAGAAAAGAATAACAAACTTTCTCTGCATGACAGCAAACATCAGCCAAGTGACAGCTAAAAATATCACACCCTCCCCAGAGACCCTCAGCCTCTTGTACATCTGAACCCTCCCAGAAGCACTAGAAAACAGAAGTGTCTTAAGCCGTGCTCTGAATATCCCCACCTTTCACCTCTCTGGGGCCAAGGCAGCCCAGGGACTTCTGGAGAAGGGTGGGCTGGCACTTCTTGTCTTTTCTGAATTAGGAGGAGGCTTCACCCTTGAACTGGTGCTGGCCCCCAGGAGACAGCATCTTGGCCAGCTCATGGCAGGGGATAGATGTGGCACTCCAGCAAATTCCTTCACCCGGAGAAGCAAGGGAGGATGCAGAGCCTGCTGTGATGGCTGTCCTCCTCTGAAAGCCAAGGGCTCCTTCCTCTGGGAAGACACAGGGGCTTAGGGGCTGAGGGACGCACAGTCTTCCCAGAGACCTGCTAGAGCACAGAAAAAAAATGTAGCTGTGCATCGCCCTGCATTTTGGGCCTCCATTTTTCATGCATCATAAGTTAAGGGTTTTATTATACCCCAGTGTGGGAGGATGTAAAGTGTGGGCTACCCAAACCCCCACTCAAGGGCCAGGAGGAAGGGAAGAGCTTTTGGGGCTCACTTTTCACCCAGACTGCTAAGCAGAAGCAGGTCACAGCACTGGAGTCGTGTTGAGAAACCACAGAAAGCAGAATGAAGGAGAGGACCAGAGTATGGTTCTTCTCCCTCCACCGTGCAAAATGGGGGCCAAACCAAGACTTGTTGAGATGCCTTCAGGCCAGCTCTGGAGATTCACGCTGAGGACACAGGGGAGGCTCCTCACCCTCCCTCCCCTTGATTTTCTTTCCTCCTTCAGCATCAGGTTGCCACTCTGGCTTGCTATATCAAACTCTGGATTCTCCATAACTCCATGATCTACAACTCTTACAATGCAATTAACTGGCTGCTGCGAAGGCACCGTAAAGCCAGAACAAGGACACATTTAAGATGGGACAACTGCATAAGAGCATAAGCCCAGAATCTACTGTTCTCAATCTGCATCTCCTTTTTTCGACATCTTTCACAACCTTTTTAGCATGCAGGTTTTGGCACACATGCAGCTACCGCACTGACAGGATAGCTTGTTGTGGTATGTTCTCAGTGAGGCTGATTGGAAAACGTCCCCAGCCTTTGCTCCAAGCTCTTCTAGAAGGATTATAAAATCAAAGCAACAGCATAGCCAAAATCCATAAAAAATAATATTTTGAATCCCAAACAAATGTCTTTTGGCACCCGTGACAAAGAAATGGCATCCACTCCTAAAGAAGAGCCTCAGGCATGAGATGCAGTGCTGGCAAGACACATGGAAGACCAATGACCCATGCTGGTGGGGAAGCCCAGAAGTTCTGGCACTTAACCTTCCTCCCCTTTGGCCCCGGCTGACTGGTGGCAGGGGCTACCAAACAGTGGCACACGTTCTCCATGAGCATTCAAGTGATCTCACAAAGATGTTTTCTGAGCAGCCTGATGTCCCCAGTTGTGTGTGTGCACGATTCAGCACAGGGCTGTACAGCTGAGAGCAGCTGGCCTTGCTGTGGGTGTCTGTGCCTGAGCCAATACCTCTCCTGTCAGAGTCCGTTGTCCCTGCTGCCAGGGAAAGTCACAATGGTGACAAAAAGATTTGCAGCATCCTCCTGCGAGGACAGAAAGTCAGGGTTGGGGGAGGCTTTCTGCCTTGGACACAATAACCCAAATGCTGTGGAAACAAGAAACAGACAGAGCTGGGACGTCTGCACTTTGTAAATACATGCTTGTGTCTTAATTTTGCTTCAACGTGTTCAAGGGCCTTTCAAAAACTCAAATTCTCTTTGCTATTCTTATTTCATAGAATCACAGAATAGTTTGGGTTGGAAGGGACCTTAAAGACCACCCAGTCCCATCCCCTGCCATGGGCAGGGACACCTCCCACCACACCAGGGTGCTCCAAGCCCCATCCAACCTGGCCTTGAACACTGCCAGGGAGGGGGAAGCCACAACCTCTCTGGGCAACCTGTGCCAGTGTCTCACCACCCGCACAGGGAAGAATTTCCTCCTAATATCCAATCTAAATCTGCCCTCTTGCAGTTTGAAACCATCCCCCTTGTCCTATCACTCCATGCCCTTGTACAAAGTTCCTCCCCAGCTTTCCTGCAGCCTCTCCGGGTACGGGCCGAGCATGAGAGCTCACTGCGGGATTTAGCCCGCCAGCTGTTCCCTGGGGCTGCCAGGCTCCACAGGGCCCGCTCCACACCCGGTGCCACCCTGAGCCCCGAGCCCGTGCTGGGACCGCCCCGCTGAGCCGCCTCAGGGCGCACCGCCCTNCGTCCCGCTCCTCCCCGTCCCGCTCCCCTCCCGCTCCCTTCCCGGCCCGCCGGGCGTGGGCGACACGCACGGGCGCCCGGGGGGAGCCGCAGGTGCAGGCCCGACCCCGCTCCCCTGTCCCCTTCCCCGGGGCCGCCCTCCTGGCAGGCGGGAGCGCTCCCTGGCCTGAACGCGGTCCTAACGTGAAACACCTGAACCGCGTCCCGCTTTCCAGCCGGTGTTTTTTGAGGTTAAGGCGTCCTAGAGGGAAGACCCCAAAGCCCATTAATCACTTCAGGATGTCTTAGACGTGGGCAATAACACTGCAGAGAATTCAGGCCCTCTGACACTCCGGTGCAGTATCTGAGCATTTAACAATAACAGTCAACACTGCTGATGCCTGTGAAAATACAGATGTAAGCCAGCTGTCTGTCAGGGTGAAAAATGTGTTTGTCTTTTCATTTTAACGTGTCATTTCCCTCTTGGACATTTGCTGTCTCGCTGCCAGGATATCACGTGCTCCCAGCGCAGACGATCCCGGGAAGGCGAACCACGTTCAGATATAGCGCGGGTGCCGTTCTCTAGTCTCTGCCATTTTCTCTTCCTCTGAAGCTAAGCTTAATTCCTTCTTTGTGCACACAGCAACAAAATAATTTCCAGTATCTATTTATAGCCAAATAGAATCACAGATTTATCCACAAAAGGGACATAGGAGGGGTGAAAGAGAGCATGTGTGCTGAGGGTGTCAGCTCGTGAAACATAGAATCATAGAATCACAGAATCATGGAATTAACAAGGTTGGAAGAGGCCTTAAAGATCATCTAGTCCAACCACCTACCTACATCTTGATCGACACCTAAACATCTTGATGTTTAGATTAATGCGCAAAAGATGGAGGTCAATAAGAGGAAGTGGAAGTCTATATAAATATTGAAAAATAATATTTATAAAATAGGCTTGTGGTGGGATACCTCATATGCAGTTTGTTCATGAAGGAGAAGAAAAGGGAGAAGGGACGCATGGCTGCCTGGTACATGGGTCTTGCTTTCAACTCCAGAACATGGAGGGAGGAAAAGTTGTTGAATGTCTGATCACAGAGGAAAGTAGTCTCAAGATACATATTTACTGTGGACATCCTGCTCAGTAAGTGTAGGCAGAGATGTCATTTTCATTCTTTGGCAACCTGTTGGAAAAGCAATAAACCAAGAGACAAGAGACACTATTGCAGTAAATGAAAGGGTTCCAAGAGGGAGCACATGCCCCAGCATTGATGCGCTGCCATTCATACTGACATGCTGGGACATTCTCTGACATGGTTTTGTCCTCAAGTGCCCATCACTCTCCCAAAACAATTCCTAAACACTGTTTGGAGCTAGCAGAGAGAAACAGCCAGATCCCAGGGGCAGAGTATGGCCTCCCAGTTTTGGAGGGCAAGAATATTCAGCTGTCCAGATGTGGTCCAATCTCTGCCAGTTGGTCTCAGTTTTAAAGAATAAGAGTTGGCACATTTTGTGTGTAGTGAAATGTAGGCAAAGTGTTCAGCAAGCTCCAGAAATATGCTGATGACAATTTCTTGATGGGCAGGTAAAGAAAATCCAGCAAAGAGAGTAGGGGGAATATTGCTACAGATCTGAAAATAAATGGCTGAAAATGCAAAGGTAGAAGCTGAGATGACGGTGACAAAATGACAGCGTTTATGATGCACAGGAAAGGAAGGATAGAGCAGCAAGATCAAAACAGTGAACATCAAGGATGCAGTTTACTGAAAAAGGAGTTAAGGAAAACTGACTCTTCGCATTTTTTTTGAGAAACAAATGTTGCAGGTAGAAGAGTAAACTATTCCAAAGCAGGTGAAGGAGAAGCAATGGTAATAAACCAACTTGGTTAAACCATAAGCTCTTCCTTGACTTCAAGCACTGTAATACACACAAGCAGTAGAAATCAGGCTAGACTGTTAAGGATGAAAATAAGTAATGTGACTGTAAAAGACAAAATTCAGGAAGTCAAAGGCACAAAATGATAACAAGAAGTCACTGTAAGAGGAAAATCAAGAAAGTGCTGAAGGAAAGCTATTGACAGATGGACTCCTGAAGGCCAAAAGCTTTTGCTGCAGCCTTCATTGAAAGCAATGACTAAAATCGGGTGCCTTGAATACAGTATGGCAGATAAAAAGTAAGATCTCCTGCTACAACAGGGGAAAAAAAAGTGAGGGACTACTTAGATAGTTAACCAGTAACTTACTGCGAAAATGGTGTTTAACAGTCTGTCCTGAGTTTAGCAACAATTGTGTATTCATTGTCAGGGAAAGGTTTTTCACCCAGAGGGTGGCCGAGCACTGAAACAGGCTCCCTGGGGCAGTGATCACAGCATCAAGCCTGCCTGAGTTCAGGAAGCGTTTGGACAATGCTCTCAGGCACGTGGTGTGACTCTTAGGGTTCCTACACAAGGACAGGAGTTGGTCTCGATGATCCTGAGGGGGCCCTTCCAAATCAGCACATTCTATGATTCTATGATTCTATGATTCTATGATTCTATGATTAGTGATCTGAATGTGGTATATGAGATTTTTATAACATCAATGTGAGACGGGCTGCAGGACAGGAATACCTATAAGAACAAATCGGAAAAATGGTCTGACAAAGAGATATGTTGTTGTTCACTTAGGTTTCCTGCCAATGTTACACTTAGCCAGGAATAATCACCTGAACAAGTGAAAGAGAGGCAACAAATGGATAGCTTCTGTGGGAAAGATCTTGTGCTTCCAGAAGATCATAACTGAACACAGGTCAACAACATCTTGTTGCTGCAAAGAAGGTAGAGGCAATAGAGGGCTCCATGATTAGGACTTTGCCCTCAAGGCAAAGGAACACTGTTCCTCTCAGCATGGGACAGGCTCTGGCTGAAGCACCACATGTGGGCTTGATGTGGATGAGTGGGTATGAGATCACAGAGCAATGCTTATGAAGGAAGATCTTGAAAATATGGCCTATGAGAAAAGATGGAAATAACAATTTGATGAAGAGAAGGGGAAACTGAGGTGAGATGGCTATGGCCATGCTTTGCTCTGGATTGACTGGCTTTCTCCTGGGCAGCTGCCTGGGAAAGGGCCTGGGATACAACCCAGCAATGTTCCCAGTTGGCAGATTTAATGGGATCAGACTGTGTTAGGGATAGAAGGAGATTGCTAGAATAGATCCAAGATGTGATATGACAGTTGACCCAGTGCCAGAGAATGATCCCCAGCATGTTTAATGTCCTACTATAAACCTGAATAATAAGCCTACAAATATATAAAAGGTGACTTCAGTGAGGGAGAGAATCTCATCTTCTCCACCACCTAGGTATTTAGAGTTAGAAAGAGTAAGCGCAGTATGCAACCAAGAAATTTTAGTCTGAATGTTAGAAAATCTCTTTTGGAAGCACCAGAATACATTGCCTTCAGGAAGGCTCCATCACTGAAGGCTTCTGAGGAGAAGCTGTATAAACATCTGACAGTGATGCCTGAAGACAGTAGATCCTTTCTCAGGGCAGAAGAATGGATTAGATGTCTTTTATATTCCACTCTACCCCTCTTTTCTGCTCTTCTCTCAAAAGCTAGGGATGAACGCTTAAATAGGTACAATTTTCCGCTTCAAATCAGTGAGAAATAGGATCTCTTGCAACAGGACTCTCCTTCGGAATTTGTTCTCACAATATTTCAGTGCATAATTCTAGGGTAATTTCTAAACTCCCCAGAATTGAATTGCACTGAATTAGCTTTCCCAATGAGGACTGCATCATTTAATATGGACACTTTGACAAGCTACTTTGTGTTCACTGTTATGCTTTGATCTTTTAGAAATTGTGATTTCCTGACAATTTTGACAAAGGTTGCTGACATAAAGAACTTAGACTCCCCGAGGACCTCATGACCAGTGCAGATAGGTCCAACCAAGAACTAGTTACACTGGTGAGGTTAAAAAGCATCCAGAAACTATATAAAGCTATTGGAGCGGGTATCTGGGAGGGAACTATTGCAATCTGGCTGGCTCCTGTTTATGTTTTAGTGTAGTTCTGCCATCATCCTGAGGAGCACTTTAAGCCAGGAGCTTTTCATACCTAGAGAATGATTTAAGCAATGTAGGAGCAAACAGAGACAATCTGTCAGCCAGGGCGGGGATGCTGTCTGGAGACCTGTGAGTTAAAAAATAGTTTTTGGTTTTGTTGTCTAACAGACTTGTTCAACAGTGTAAATACAGGTAAATATCTTTGACAAGGACAACTATCTCAGGTCTGTTTCAATTCATCTTAGTTCAAGAAGGAAATAATTCCCCCTGGAGTCCAAATCGTCCAGATCGCTTAGGCTCCATGACAACCTGTACAGAGGAAGTTGTGTTGGGGTAGCTGGCCGCTCAGTTTCATTTTTTAGAAGTCAGAAGAAATTATCTTGACATTCCTGAAGGGAAAAAGTTGCCAGAAGTTTCTTCTCCGTGACACACAGAGATTTTTCCTTTCAGTGAGAGTGAAATCTTTTTTGACATGCTGTATTGTCACACAAAATGGAAATCTTGAATTTCCAGCCATTCCTGGCTGGTTAGTTAGCTCCTTCCAAAAACTGCTTGGGCTATAAAAAAGCAAAATATCTTGGAAGACTGGAAGAATTATAACCACCTCAGGGGTTGAGAGTTGGGACACAGACACTGCTGCTCAGACATTCAAACTTGCTTGCTTATTCAGTTTGGCTTTCACTAACACTTTGGTACCCTGGTGCTATAATTGCCTTTGAAAATGGTTTTTACAATTGCCTTTGAAAATTATTTTGTCTTAGTCATACAAAAAATCTAGCCCAAAGGCAGGTGCGAGACTCTGATTTTCTGTATCAGAGGGGAGAGGGAAAGTTATGTATTTGTTTTTCTGTCCATCTGCTCTGCAATGATGATGGGACCTAAAGTAGTGTTTCCACTCAGGTTCTATGGTTTAATAATCATCATAGTCTCATACAGAGTCTGTGGCCTGAGCCAAGTTTCTCTGTTAACCAGCCTGAAACATCTTTACTTCTTAGATGAAAAAAGATCAGATTCATTAAGTCCAGCCTGGCCATAAGGAAAACATATAGATATTTATTTGAAAAGAAAATGCCTAAAATTCCTTCATCTCAGATAATTTATTCCTGCTAAATATCATGTGATGCAAATGTATGCAGTTCATAGCAATCTTATGAATCAGAGGTTAGGAAGGCTGATTAATGTATAACAGGCCACGTGTCATGGGCCAGGATACAGGAGAATGGTATGACAAGAAACCGCGTTGATGATTTCAGGTTCTGCTGATACTCAGGTAAATGCCTACATGAAACTCACCTAACAATAAATAAAGCTACTTACACACCTCTTCAAGCAGAACCATTCACCAGTGATTTATTTGCAAAACACAAGGTGCCTTGGATTTTCAATGGTTGAGAATAATTTGAGTGAGGCTAAGGCAATAAAATAATAAAAGCCTATTTTTTCCCTAATCCTTCATGCATTTTTCCTTTAACATTAGTCATAGGATAGATGAGGAGAAAAATGTAATTCAAAGTTTTTTATTGTATTTTTGATGGATTGTTTCCCTGTAATATATCCAGATGAGTTGCATTTTTGATATTTGATATTCAGATGATTTGAAAATTTTCTTCTTATATGACAGAATAGTCACACAGTGCTTTGCCTTTTACGCATAGATTTTTTTAGCATTGGGCCTTAACATAAGTCTTTTCTGTTCTGAATCTGCTAAACCAGAGTTCTTTACAGTGCCATAGTGCAATGATACTACTTCACAATGGACCTATTGCTAAGCACTGATCATAAACAGAACCATAAGGACAGCCTAATTATTGGAAAAAGTAAAAAAGACAATGTGCCCAATACTTCTCCGTAAGCAAGTAGAGAAGGACCAGAAGAAATCATAAATAAGTGTTTTAACTGAATATCAGATGGAAGAAAATTTCCTGAATATGAAATTATCAACACACACAACAGAGCTATTCTGTGAATTTAAGAATACAAGGGGCAAATATTTGTAAGTGATACTTTATCTTTTTCAACTGCCAAGAAGCTGGACTAGACCCTTAAGATACTTTTCATCTTTTATTCTAAACATGCCTTCTTTATTCTAATATATTGTTTTATTCTAGAAGATGTGAAAGAGTTGTTTCTAATGAAGAAATACCCACATATTGGGCATTGCATAGTTAGTGAGGAACATTATGGTCAGCTACCAATACTTTGTAAAATAAAGAACCTAAACCCATTTTTTTAAAAAAGGGTTCCTTTTGTTCAAAATTCACGTATAATGTCAATCTGCATAAAATTACAGATAACTACAAACTTTAAGTTGTCTTTGAACAGTTTTCATTGACCTTGCATGAAAGAGGCATCCTGTCTAGATATGGAAGAGTATGGATAGAGTATATAGGTATGTAAGGTCCTGCACGTGGGTTGGGGCAATGCACAAATATGGGCTTGGTGGAGAAAGAATAGAGAACAGCCCTGGGGAGGACTTGGTGGTGTTGGTTGATAAAAAGCTCAATACGAGCCAGCAGCATGTGCTTGCAGCCTGGAAAGCCTACAGTGTCCTGGCCTGCATCAAAAGAAGTGTGACCAGCAGGTCAAGGGAGGTGATTCTTCCCCTCCACTCCACTCTCATGAGACCCTACCTGGAGTGCTGTGTCCAGTTCTGGAGTCCCCAGCCTAAAAAGGACATGGAGCTGTTGGAGTGGGAGGGCCATGGAAATGATCAGAGGGCTGGAGCACCTCTCCTATGAAGGCAGGCTGAGAGAGTTGGGGTTGTTCAGCCTGGAGAAGAGAAGGCTCTGGGGAGACCTCACAGCATCCTTCCAATACCTGAAGGGTCTATAGTAAAGCTGGAGAGGGACTTTTTACAAGGGTGTGGAGTGATAGGATGAAGGGGAATGCATTCAGACTAAAGGAAGGTAGATTTAGATTGAATATTAAGAAGTTCTTTCGTGTGCGGGAAGTGAGACACTGACACAGGTTACCCAGAGAAGTTGTGGCTCCGTGGAAGTGTTCAAGGCCAGGTTGGATGGGACTTTGAGCAATCTGGTCTAGTGGGAGGTGTCACCTGCCCATGGCAGGGAGGTTGGAGCTGGATGATCTTTAAAGTCCCTTCCACCCCAAACCAGTCTATGATTCTAGGATTCTATGAATAGCCCTATGATGATGATGCTGCCATTAGATGACAGAATTCAGGTACTCCAAAGCCAATTCATACACCACCTCCACAGGGCTGGAAAGCTACTTGGTCACTGAAAGTGGCCAACTTCGAAAGCTATTTTGACTTTTGAATAATGAAAAAGGCCAGGTTAAAACTGGTTATGCTTGTGTTGATTCATGGTGATGGCATGTCTTCAGCAGAAATTATGTCAATATTTGGCAGTGCAGTTGCAAAAGTGCAATTGCCTGTCACTGTTTGGAGAGAGTTGCACTGGGGACAAGGGATTTCCTTCTCTACAGGGGACCTCAGTACTCATCCTTCCTGTCCCTTGAAGAGAAATACGTGTGATGGTAGGGGAAACTGAAACGCAAAATCATCATCAGCCTTCCTTACAAAATAGGTGGTCTGCATAAGCAAAAATGATGACTATCACACAGGACAACAGCTTTCTTCAGGCTTCAGGTTCAGAAATATTTGGAAACACTGAGTCAGGTCCAGCCTCAGCAAAATGAATAATTACACCAAATCAGACAGTTCTCAACAAAGCAAAACTTTATTAGTGCTTGATCAGGGAAGATGCTTCTGGAGAGGGAAAAAAGGCCTCCTAGTTGTCCCACTGGCAAGGGACTGAGCATTTATGGGGTCAGTACTTCTCCAGGTATTGCCTCTGTGACCTTAAATAAATCAGCTGAGGCTCGATTTCCTCAGAAGCACTGACCAAACTACATTACATATCTATTAGCAAGAGGTGGAGATGGCCAGTGTGGCCAAAAATTGGGCAATAATCTCCGTGTGCCTCACTTTCCCCACACTAAAACAGCAATGATATTTCCCCAGGTATGAATGGCTGAACTCACACAAATTGGGGTGAAAAGAGCCATTTAAGTCCAGCACAGAACTCTGTTCCTTTCCCCGGGGGAACAGCTGCACAGCAGCTCATTGCATTAGCTGCAGCCACATAGATCTACATTGTCAGCCCTCAACCCAGACCTAGCAGCAGTATCCGAAAGCTCGGTATGGACCAGATCCAGGTACTTCAGTGGTTTTACAGCTTGTGCTGTTTTACAGCTCCATGCTGCCTCAGGCAGGCTGTCACCCCTACCCAACCAAGCGAGTTTAAAGCTGGCTTAGCGTTTGTGGGTGACACTACAAACCCTCTCTCTGTGATTCAGTATAAACATGACCCCAGATAAGCTGTGGGGAGTATCATCAGCAATGCCCCCCACTTCCCCGTGCCTGGCTGACACTACCGGTGCTGGAGTGCAGCCCACCCCATAGCCGTGCCCCCCCACCGGGATCAGAGCCCGCTGCTCAGCCAAAAGCCTGGTGCTAAGGCAGGAGCACACCGGCAGCAGCAGAGGATGTAACTGGCAGGTTGTGGTCACCCGTGGCTTTCTGAAGTAGTGGCATCATTGGATAATACCGAAGGCTGTAATTTGAACACTGCAAACACGCAGTTAGAGGGGAAACAGCAAAGCAGGAAGAATGGCCATCTCTGTACAGATTATGAGAGATAGATTACAGTCAACTGGAAAAAAAAAATCACGGAGCAACAGAGAGGTGGCTGGAAACCTTGGAAAAGCCCCAATTCAACAGAACATCAGTATTTTGAGAGTCCCAGCCAGGAAGCAGGACACAGATACCATGCAGTAAAGTGCTGCCAGACATGTTGGTTATTGATTTTTTCTGAAGATCCCACCTGAACTGAATGTGTGGACTGAATCCCAATGAGAGTCCCAGATGGAGTAGGCAATTGTAGAGGCAATGGACTTATTACTCTTTAGGACTCAAGGGACCGAGATAGGTTTTTACAAGCAGCTAAAACGAAGAAAGAGATCATATGGGAAGGTGCTAGGCTCCTATTGTTTCCGGACATTAGTCCTATAACCTAGGGCAAAAGGGAAGAATTAACTGTGGGTTAAAAAAAGAAAAAAGAAAAGAAAAGAAAAAGATTTGAGATATAAAATGTGTCTGCATCAGTTTCTCTGGCTTGCCAAAGAGCACAGTTCACACAGTGAGAAAACCAGCATCTCTGGGGGAGCAGAGGCAGCACAGAAGTTGCTGGCAAAAGCATTTGAGACAAAGAAATTCTGCGGCTGCTCTCTGCAATGTTCTGCATTGCCACTGCTCCCCACATCCTGGTGAGTGATGGAGCAGTGTCCCCACAGTGGGGGACTGAATACTGGCGCCATGTGGGAGTAGTGGGAAAACTTGTTTCTTTTCCCTTTCTCTTTATTTTGTGTCGTCTGGCTTGTGCTACCATGCTACTATCTGAGTAGTGAAAAGTACCTGCAGCTGCTGCCAGGACTTTTAGGATAAGCACATCCAGTCCATCACAAAAATGCATCTGATGATGGTACATGGGGTGGGTGTAATTGCTACACCAACACCACACATACAGTTATCTATTTTGTCACTTTCATCCATGTCAGGGCTGTGTTTGATATGTTACAAAACCATACCAGTAATGTCAGAATCCTCCTGGGTTTTCCAGTAGGGCAGAGTCCAAGAGCTCAGACAGTGGCTGCTTGGTACAGCATAAAAATTAGTCTTGACTAATGTCAGTGCAGACTTCTGTGTCTGTCCTCCTCGCTGGAAACCAAGGTGTTTCTCAAGGGGGCAAAACATGACTGATCTCCATTCCCTCTGCCTGCAACCAAGCCTGAAGGACACTGGTGGCTATTTGCCCATCAAAACCAAGCCCCAGACTTTTGGAGGAGATGAAAGTCTAAGGAAAAAGCCTTTATGAAACCAAACAGGTGGTAGGTGGAAGGTCACAGAGAAATTGCCTGCAAACATCCTGTTCTCTGGAGGTAGATCTCCTGGTCAGGGCAGCTGGACACTGTGGGTTGCTGCAGAGCATAACGGGGCAGGCACCTTCTGCATGCCCTGGTGCACTCGGTACTGACCCTGCTGCTGGCTGCATGCAGCATCCCTCAAAGCCACCAGGCTTGGGCTGTTGGCTGCACCCCCTGCATCTAAGGAGCACTGCTTCTGGGATCCCACATCAGCTGCTTTTATTTTATGCATCTCCAGCCCTCTCCTGGCATGCCCCCTTACATGCATAAGCACAGCTTAAAGCCTGTCAAGAGATTTGCCACCACCAGTAGCTGCTGCTTCTGGAAACACCCCAGGAACCACTAACCCTCCCTTTGCCTTTCTCTCCTCTGTACATCCTCCTCCTCTGCATGGCAAAAAAACAGGTCAGAAAAATAGGCATTTTTTTCGCTGCTGATTTCACAGATTTTCCTGAGTGTGATAGCAACGCTCCATGGTTAGAGGTTGGACTTGTGCCCCCAGTTGAACCAAAACAGCAAGAGAGACACTTGCTAATAATATCAATTGAAACACACTGGCATTTGACTGCCTTTTGCTTTATCCCTTCAATTTCTTCAACAAATGAGATTTGCTGTTGTTGCCCAGATTACACTGCAGTAATGAGTGAGGAAGGAGGCTACCCCCAGCAAAGAGACTCTTAGCTGGGAAATAAACAAATAAATCAAATAAATAGAAAGCCATCCCACATTAAATGAAGTTGTACTGCCACCTTAGGTTACCATCTGTTTCTACTTTGATTCCAGTGTTTCTTTCAGACCATTTTGTCAACTAGGTATGAGTTCAGCTGGCAGCTGTTGTTTCTGAACATGGTGAGGCCCCAGGAGAGACCCAGTGCCCCTTTCTCCTGGTCCCAGATACTGGGAAATGATCCAGGAGCAAAAGGGGGGGAGAAGGAAACAGAGAATGAGAGATTGAAAGAGCAAAAGATGAAAGAAAGAGAGACTGTAGGAAAGAGAAAAGCAAGAAAGGGAAAGAAAGAAATATCCTTCTCGCTATCCTGCGTTCTTCTAATCTCTTTCTTTCTTTTTAAAACAGCTCTTCAGTTTGGAGGGATATTAAAATAGAAGAGTGTTAGATTTGGCAGTAAATTAATGTCCAGATGAAGGGAAAACAATTACAAATTGGAAACAGATTTATTCACACTCAGTGCATTAATGAAAACGTTAAAAAAAAGCTAAACTGGGTATACTGTGTGGAAAAAAATAATGGCCCAGCAGGTCTACTTTTTATTAACAACTCATCAGTAAGCAGGTTGTAATTCATAACAAA
Source organism: Aegotheles bennettii (assembly GCA_013398125.1). NCBI lineage: Eukaryota > Metazoa > Chordata > Aves > Caprimulgiformes > Aegothelidae > Aegotheles > Aegotheles bennettii. The sequence continues at coordinate 67,722 of VZRW01003892.1, read as the reverse complement.
GAATTTACCCCAAGGAACACCACAAGACTGTGAGCTTTTTAGTTTCCTAAGAAAATACATATGTTGTTCCACTTGGTTTCCTTTCAATAAAACCCACCAGTTAGCACTTCATTTTCGAGCTGTTCTGACAAATCAGGTGAGTTAGCTTTGTAGAAAAAACAGAAGCCAACTTTTCAGCTGAGAATTTTAGGGAATTTTTTAATAACTTAAATAAATTTCCCAAATGGCAAGGAAGCATGATAAAAGGCTGTGAAATGAGTTTATTTGGAACAGCTTGAAAGAATTTTTCTTTCAATTTGCTTCATTAATTTTTCCTGAGGAAATATTTAGGGATACATCCCTTACTGCTAAGGTATGTGTTTGAGATAAAAGGAATTTTTATGATTTTTGTTGTGTTTTTATAGTGTCTTGAAACCTGATTACAGATACTGATGAAAACCTGCCCACTGGTTTACAGCTATGTGCAAGGCCTAAAGGAGCTCAAGGCGCCAAGAAATCGGTTTTGTGAAGGTCACTCTAATACGATGTGTCTCTTACAACATAAACTCCTGTATCATTTTGTTTGGCTGCTCCTATCATCTGCATAAAGAAAAGCCCTCTGGAAGGAAGAAAATAATCAAGGAGGCAAGTAGGAAAACTGAGAGAATGATGTGAACTACAAAGAAAGAAAAAGGAACCGAGGTGCAAAATTGGTACATATTTAATTAAATCAGTACAGTAAATTATTACAGTGCAGTGCTGGTCAGGACATGCACTGTGTCCAGCCTGGGTTCTGTTCACAGGAGTAACAGACCTGCCACAGTTGTCAGTGCCTCCCAGTTGTACCAAGTCCCTGTTATAGCTAAGCAGGATCCTTCCTTCCCTCGTTTTTCAGAACAAAGTGAGCAATTTTCTGAATATTTTATCACCACATTCAGTCCTTTCCACATGATTTCATAGAGTGGAGATCTGGTGCAAGGCTCCAACACTGAGAATTTCCCTGCCAACTTATCATTTCATATACACTGCTTATCAAAACCACAGAAGCAAAATGAACTACCTGCTCCAGGATTTCCAAAAATTATACTGGAATGTAATTTGAGATGCAGAAAAGACTGGGGTCCTAGTTATTTTTCATTCCTGACTTGTCTAGAGAGGAACACTGGAAAAGCAAGAAACACAGTAAGAAACACATGGAAAGACTCCTTACAGCCAACAATATACTTACACTGAGTAAATGTAATTGGAAATTGTTTCTAAACCTTCTCTGAAAGGAGGAATAATTGGAGTTGTGAGTCAACAGTTTCTCTTCCGTCTATTGTGTCTCTGATTAACATCCATCAGTCCCTTGGGTGCAAATCACAGAGACCTTCAGCTCTCACTGGAAGAGACATGCACAATTACTTGTTTCAGAAGTGGTGAGACATGGGAGTGTACTGGTTCACATGTCACTGCCATAACTAGGTAGAATCAGCAGGAACTCTGAGAGCACCTACATCAAGTGGCAAAAGACTCTGTGACATATGTGGAGATTATAAAGCTCACCTTCATAAATCCAGGGATGCTCTCAGGCTCGACAGCAATCTTTTAGAAGGACTGACTCCCCATAAAACAGTTTAAAGCAGTTTAAAGTGGTAAAGACTCTCCCTGGAAGATAATATTAGAGGCAGCACTTTTAGGCCTTGTACCTCTCAACCCGTTGTGCAGGATCCAGCTGCAGAGAAGAAGCAGTCCAGCTATGTCTAAAGCAACATATTTCTGTGAATGTCGGGCTGGAGTAGGACCCGAACACTGATATTTCCGAAGTACTTCATCTGAGAAATGCTGGTCAGGCAAGCAGTTAATGCTCGGAGACCTCGGCAGTGACATAGAAATGGAAACAACCCACTCCCTCTTCCATTACAGTAGGTCTGGACCATGGTCTCTTCTGCAATTAGAGACAGGTTAAGTGCTTAAGGATGCAGCTCATAGCCTGGAAAGTGTAAGCAGTTGAAGCATTTAGACACATGAAATCACTGCAAGATTAAAATACTTATTGTGTTCATCCACTCTTAGCCAATCTCCAATTTGTAAACTGTCCAGAAAAAAATGAGATCATATATCTGCTACTCAAATTATTTTACTATCTGCCAAAGAATACTTCTGGGAAGCGTTATTCTTCCCAGCAGAAATGTAGGAAATAAGTTGGAAAACATTAATTCATATTAATAAAAAAGGCCTGTGAAGACAACAGCTGTTTGATCCTTAGATAAACTGTAGACAGTTTTCACTATTTAAGTCGTTGTGAGTGATGTATTCTAGGTTTAGAGGGGAAAAAAGGAGCCAAGAAACAGAGGAGAAAGAAGAAAAAAGCCTGGAGGAAATATTTGCTTGCATACTTTTCCTAGGAAAATATAAATGTGGCTAATGAAACAGACTTGTTTAGATACTCTGTATCACTCCCCGAGGGATCTGGAGGAGATACTTTCCACCTACTCCTAGGCTTGCTTCAGCAGTCACGGCCAGGGTTTCTGTGGTGGGACCCTTGTGGGCATGTGCTTTGCAGGCGTTCACAGAAGGACCCATGTGGGGGATCGATGACACCTTTTGGGGTAGAGGATGGCAGCCATGATGACGTGGAAGCCACTGGTGTTTGGCAGGGCAGCTGCCTAGCCAGGAGTCTGGTGCAGGAGGGACCCTGCCTGGGGGAGCTGGGAGCTGCAGGGAGCTGGTGGGGACAGAGCAGCCACATCTGAAAAGAGTTACAGCATGGAAGGGGGAATTCAAAACATGAATTAGTTTAAATTATCCTGCCACCTGAGAGGGGCTGTGGGTGCTTCTCATGGTGGACAGTGCTCTCAGGCAGACCTTCTCACTCCTTCCATTACTGCAGCAGCTTTACCTGTTCCCGGATGCCACAATTCACCTCCAGGTGCCTTTAAAATAAGAACCCTACTGAAAGACAAAACAGAAACCAGCACACACAGAAACAGCTTCTGCTCAAGAAGCAAGAGGACATGCGTGGGACATGAGGATGGACACAGCCTCTCGAGTGGTCTCCACTGCGCCTTGTCCAGGGATGGGGTCTTCTCAGCTATGTCCACCCCAGCATGGAGTCACCAGAGACAAGAGGGAGGCTTCCTTGGGCCACAGCCAGGAGACAAGGGGGCCCAACTCTGTGGCTTTCTCCAACCCAAACCCTGGATGAAAAACCTGGGTAGCAGGAAAGTTTCTTCACTCCCAGTCCTGACCTTTTCTTCTGCTGATGAAACCAGTCTGGGTGACCTCTTTGTGTTTTATTGACCTGATTGCTCTGGATACCATAATGACTGGATTTCTCATACATCTTAAGTTTATATCTAATGTAAAACTTCCCATTTGGGGGTTGTTTTTTCCACAGAATGAGTATTTATCCCCTGATGTCCCCACCCAACTCCCTTTCCTGAGAGCCCGGCAGATGCTGGGACTCGCTGTGGATGCTCATGCAGAGGTGGACCAGGTGACTTGAGGAACCCTCTGGGAGTCCTGTTGATACGTGTTTGTCAGTGGAACAGACAGCTCACTGTGGCTCCCATTTACAAGCTTCTTAAACTAGCTTCTAAACTAGCTTTTAACAAAGAAAATGTGTTAAAGTACCAATAAAACTGCTCTAATAAGCCCTCCATAGCAAACTCCTAATTGAAGCTCATAAAGAGAGCTCTAAACAGTATTTAAAGTGCAAAGAAAACACATTGGTCCTCAATGCAAACAAGTAGATGTGGTGCTGATGCTTTTTATTTGACCAACATGAAAGCTGCAGAACACAAAAATGTAGGTGTGGGATGTGTGTGGCTAGAAAGCTGGTTATTGGACTTACAGGCAGGTTTAAAATCTCTCCTTCAACAAACAGGCAGTTCAGCTCCAGCACATACAACCTGCCCAGAAACTTGTACAAAAGCCTTTTTCATTTGTGCCTTTTCCCACACACGTGGATGTACCTGCAAAGGCAAGACAGAGAACGTATGCATTTCACTTACTTCTTACTGACTTACTTTTGTATTTCAACTACTGCAAATTATGGTTCTTCTCTCTGTGCTCTTGTGCCACAGTTTAGGCCCTCAATGAGAGCACAGAAATTGAAATTATCCTACATTATGCTGAGGGCATGCAGCATTCCTTCTTGACTCCTGCCAAGCACCCACATGCTGAAAGCATCTGGAGGGCTTTCCAGAGTCTACTTTGAAAGCTCCCCCATGAGTGACAGTGGTAAGTTTCCTCCAAATCTACAGGTTTCTCCATGGCCTAAGGTAAGAGAAGCACACACAGATGTTTAAGAGAAGGGAGAGGAAAAGGAAATTACATTTGTGAATGGTGTAGCTTGGGGGAGAACAAAGCAGCTCATGGCAACCCATCTCACCTCACTGCAACTCCTGTCCTGTGAAGAAGCAAGCTTAGAAAGAAAATGTATCTTCCTCCCGGCTGTGTATCTGGCTGTGAGCTCAACAAAATGGATTTCCCAGCAAAAAGTAATTGCCTTGGTCCTCCAGATACTGCAGTGCTTATTCCCACTGAAGGCAATAAAATTGTGACAACAGGGGTATCAAATGTCCTGCTGGCCAGGACACACACTGGAGTGTCTTTAAGTCGGGACATGCAGGTACCTCTAAAGCGTGACAGAGAGCTCCAGTTGTATCTACAGTCTGCAAGGCCCTTGGCTTCCCTTGGTGGCAGGGAGGAGCAGCCAGAGCAGCCGGGCAGCCGTATGTGGAGGGGAGTGGGGATGGGATTCCTTCTGGTGGGGGCAGGGAGAGTTAAAAATACCATGGGATGAAATTTTGGGATCAAAGGAGAGGAAATAATAGACTTTGAAGATGGGAAAGGAGGGAAAAGGAAGACATAGAAGACACCATTAAATTAAAAATCTTTTGAAAAAGCACTCAAACCTTGTACAGCATATTTAGGCTGCAAGGATGATACATTCAGTGGTGTCATCCCCTGATCTCTGTCTTCCTCAAGCTCTTTTCAAGGCAGGGCTGCATTAAAAACCATTGTGCTGCTGATGAAACACTTTGTGGTTTTGCCTCCAGTAATTCACTGGTTTCCACAAAAACTAAAGGCATTTTTTATAGGGAAAAGCTGTCATTTCACTGTGCTAAGCTGTTTCTGCCATAAAAAGGTGTGATTTCACTTCCTGCACATGTGTGAAAATTTAGGATGTGTTCCAGTATAAAAGAACATGTTGCCACATGAAAAGCTGCATTTTTAACAGCATTTGCAAAATCTCACCCATGACCAATTTTGTCAGTTCTCACAAAATCTTAAAGACCAGAGCGTGACTTGTTTTTCTGTGAGTGCACAGAAGTGTTAAAATACCACAGTGATGGGAAAAAAGAAAAGGAAAAAGAAAAAAGAGAAAAAGAGGAAAAAAGGAGAGAGGAGAGGAGAGGAGAGGAGAGGAGAGGATACCACATATGCAAGGGCTTGACCCAATTGTAAATGTGGAATTTAAAAAGACCTTTGGTGATACAAAGATCATCTGCCTCAGACAGAAACTGTCATCACTGTAAGACTAAGTCTCTCTGACCTTGGGATTCGGCAGGAAATGGGAGCCTTAGACCTTGTGGGACCTTGGTATGCCAAAGGAGGAGGGGAGGACCCCTTGTAAGGCACACTGAACACTAGAGGGATGCTGCAGACCCGTTGCACTCAGAACATGTAGGAGAGAACAGCAGGTTCAAGTGGACGATAGCAAGACAAACAAATCTGAAAGTTTCCCTAAAATCAATCAGATACTTCTTAGAGGCTGGACTCCAAAGCCTCTCCATGTACTGCAGAACCTACAGGTTAAATAAGGCTGGGAAGCATCATGCAGAATGAGGTTTAGAGACAAAATGGTTGATGAAAGCTTTCAGGCCATAAGTACATCCTTTGAAATCATCATAAGACCAAAACAGTTTCTCATTTTCAGCTGCAAGACTAGAGATACTAAAATAAAAAAGTTTTATAAAATCATTTGACTACTGAAACCTGAACACTTTTAAAGCACATTGAGTAAAAATATAAAAATGTAGTAAAATGGGAATTTTGGATATTTGGATTTTTGTTTACTTCAAAGTAGCCTGTTACTGTGCAATACCCGTGTTCTACATATACTATATTCTATATATACACTATATTCTTTAGGGTCTTGCTAGAACTCAGATGTACTCAATAACGTTTTATATCAACTTCATTATGAAGTTTCAGAAATTACATAAAACACTATCAAAGGGCCCAGGCACTGGAATGAAGTTCATCAAGATCAGCAAGAAATGCTCCATTTCAGTTGGAATTATGAGTTCTGATAAAAACTAAAGTCAATAGAGAACTTTGGATCAAGCCCTGAATTGGTTCTGCAAAACAGGTGCAGAACAGTGAATAACTCCAGGGCTGAAGTCAATTAGACCCACTCAGGTCTGGTCAAGTAGTCATTCTTTTGACCTCTCAATTTAGCAGAAAAGCAAAAAACGCTCATTTTTACTCAGCTCTTCAGCTGTGGGGGCAGGGGGGCTTCTCTCAGTATCGAAGCAGAAAAATTTCTCTGGACTTCTTTTTCTTCTGTGTCTCACACATTATTAGGTTTTGTGCAAGAGAGCAGGTTTGCAAATGCAGATGTTCAGACGGAGTACTGGGGAACAGGTTCCTGAAGGGCACCAAGGGCAGAGCTTCAGGATATTAAAGGAGAACAAGCTGATACTAAACCAGCATAAGCTGAATATGAAATGACACTAGGCTAGACTCAGTGCTGCAGCACCTAAATTTTCACACACCACAGCTGGCAGCCCACATCTCCAGAAAATGAACCTGGAAAATGAGCTGGGATCAGACCCACAGAAAAAACAAAAAATGCTGCATAAACAGGCTGAGCTTCATAACTGGAAACTACACAAAGAAGAACGTGAAGAAGTGTGCCCGAAGAGTAAGTATAGGGTTGCTCTGATGAGCCCTCAGGGCTCATGTCTTAGGATTCACAATGAAGAACACCATCGGGCAGACAGCAGTGCCTGTTGATCTTCCATCCCTGAAGGCTTCAAAACTTCTTAAAACTCTTAAATCTTGGCAGTTGTTGTACTCACTCTGGCCAGGAGAGATGCAGGTGTGCCTTCCTAACAACCTGACTTACTTGATGCCCTCTCAGCTAAGTGTTTGGTGTGCCAGCTCCTTGGTGCTCAACCTCTCTCACCAAGAGTGGGGTACTCACGTGGTCCTGGGAGCTGTGGGAGGGAAACCTGCACTTAATGCACTCACACAGAATGGGATCAGAAAATCAACCTGACTTCCCTTCACATCTCTTCCCTTTAGAAGCTGCCTGGCATAGCAGTTTCCAGCTCCTCAGGTGGACCCTCTCTTTCAAATCAAAAATGTCCCTGTCCCAGAATAATTAACTCCACCTTTGCAGGTGAAGTATTAATTATTTTTAAACAAAGTTAGTCTTACCATACAAGATAAGTAGGTTTACCCTATAAGTTAGTTTTATCTTACAAGAGAATATGGGAGTTATCCTGGTATTGTTGCTATACTGGAAGTGCCCAAGCAGAACTGCTATTTTAGACTAGCCAATTCTGCATGCCCACACAAGGTCTAAGACCTTTAATAGATAAAATCAACATGAATCTGTTTCCCAAAGTAGAGCTAAAGCAGATTCAAGGACTGTTTGTAGTAATGGATTTAGGATTTTGCATTTGGACATAAGGTACCGTCTGCCTCATAGCACTGAAACTGTTGTTGACAGAACTATAGATTAATTTCCTTTACCTTTACAAAGTCTTTTGTACTCAAAGCCATGACAGCTTGTAACCTCAGACCACAGCTATCCCTGTGGAGCCAAAGCACTGGATTTCTTGAGGATGGCATCAATACAATATTAAAGGTGCAAGCTGTTGAACACAAGCCAAAGAACACAAATTAGAAAACATTTTACAGTAAAAACATATTGGAAACTATATGTAGATCTAACCCTTTTCAGAGTGATTTGAAAAGTACATGGTTTTAGATTATTTTGATGGGTTAAGTATTTTACTGAACTGTCTGCTTTAGCAGGTTTAATCAAATTTAAAAGAATAAAATTCTAATGTATTTTTAAATATTTGTGTATTGTGGGACAAATCAAACAGTTCATAGTGTGAAACCTTGGCCCTACTGAAATCAGTAGGAGTTTCCTTTATGGAAACTCCTGTTGACTTTCAGAATGACAGGATTTCATCCTTGAGAAAATACTCCAAAATTAGACAGACATGATATGTTTTTCTTCTGACTAAAGGATTCTAGAACTAAAAAAAATGAACAATTTTTCATCAATAAAGATTCTTCTCATAGGGTCAGAACAGAGGAGACAGAAGCCACAAAGATAAGTTCCCTGGCCTTAACACCATAATGTTTCCGTATTCTTCCCCATGCAACTGGTTGTAGGAAAACTCTTTCTCACGCAGTGTCTGTTGAACATGGCAGGACTGCAGGAGTCTCTTCTGAACCTGCCAGTCTCTTCATTCAGTTCTGGTTCTCTGTGTGCACCCAACCCCAGCAGTTGACAGACTTGGTGTGTAACACAGCTGACCCTATTATTCTGCAGTTAAAGGATAAGCAAGAGCTGGTACAATTGCAGTGGGTTTGTTGCTAGTGCAGAAGTGTGTCCTTCAAATGCTTGTTTGTGTTTTGTCATTGACAATGAATACCCTGGCAGAAGACAAACAGAGAGGAGAGGAAGGCACAGAAAAGTGGTCAAACTGTAATGGAAAATTGGCCACGGGCCTTCCAGGTGTACCTACTCTCTCTGTGGGATGTGGTGGGGTGGGTGAAGGGATGGCTGACTTTCAGTCAAAGTGGCTCCCTCAGACTTTCCTCCATTGCCTGGCAGTCACAGGGCCCAGACTATCACACACAAAACTATGATACCTACCCTGTGAGGAAATACCAAGCCAGCAATCATTTATGACCTCTTCACCTCCGCTTTACCACTCCATAAACAATTTTTACCAGGTTATTTGTGATTTACCAAGAGATGAGAGGACAGCAAGATTGTCTAGAAGCATTCTGCCTAAATTTGTCTGCAGACATATTTCTTTACATTAAAGAGGTCTTCTAAATTGTGTTCAAAAATACAGCTGATCAATTATATCTCTGGGATAACTTTTGGATACTATCAGGAAAGGTACTGAGTCTCCTGCAACCTGACTCTGATGCCATGGGGCTGAACAGCACGATTCCCACTGGCCTTGAGAACGCAGCGTCAAACCCCCATGACTGTGCTGGGGGCAGAGTATTCACAGGCACATCTCTAGAGGTCCCTAGGACAGGCCATGTTATTGACTCTGGCGTGGGTTTATGTGCAAATGTATCGAAAGGCCAGAGCCACACAATAGCTTAGGTACACAACTGCCTCCTCTGTGTCCACGGACACAGAGCCCAAAATTCTTTTATTTTGCACTGAACTTGGCTGCCACCTATGCCCCTGGAGACCTTGAGGTCTCTGTGTAACAACATTTCCTGCAGTTAAAACCAGTGGGCATCCAAGTGTCTGCTCCTAGGAGCAGCTGGAGCTAAGTGAGGACAGTCCCTGTTCTGCTACTAGTCAGAAAATCTCTCCCCAGCCATAAAAGAGTTCCCGCTCATCTTTGTCTGGGAACACAGATGTCCTCATCTAAGCTGTTGTAGAGGCTTCTGCTAAGCAGAAGGCAGCAATGTTTCTCACTAAGGTGGCAGCCTGGCAGGCAGAGCAGTCAGCCCCCACATCAGGAGCCGCTGTGCAGCCTTTCACTGCTCTGAGAAGCTAAACCCACAGCTCCCAGCTCCTTGGGTCTCTTCACCATAAGGGGCAGAGGTGATCCAGCTTCTTATCTGAAAAGGGAAAGGCCATGTCCAGCACTGCTCCAGGGAATATGTAATGCTGCATATTTCAATATTCAGCTGGGGTTTCTCAGTGTCCCCAGAAAATTGTGCTGTGCAGGAAAAAATTACTTAAAACCAGCAAGAATTATCCAAACCTTGAGAGAAGGCAGCTCATTTTTTCCTCTGTCTTTTTCTAGTACTCACATTCCAGTATTACTTATGAGCTTATGATACTCTATAAACAGCAGCAGATACACAGCAGTTAGTGCTGTCAGGGTAGCTGCCCCTTTGCAAACCTCCCAATTTGCAGAAGTTAATAATGCAGAAACCTCTCCTCACCCCTTGATTTTATACTGGTTCTGAAAGGTGGAATCAAAATAAGAAAGCAGTCCATGCTGGCAAAGACATTTATAAAATGAATGTCTGTCTGCTGTTGCAAACTGTGCTTCCACTAAGAGTTTCATCAATACAGAAATTTCCTAAAAACTACCATACTGCAGACTGACATTACTGCATCAGCAAAAGTCTCTGCACAGAGTCATTCTCAGAAGCAGCAGAAGTGGGAACTTGCTTTTGCCGGCCCCTGGGGAGGGTTCCGCTCCATGAATTTTGTACATATAGAAGTTGTTGATAAGCTCTCTTGCAACATCAATGCCTTTCCCATAGGCATTGGAGTAACCACTTCCTTTCTTCTAGTATGCAGCTGCCTGTTTAGCTCAAGACAGAGAGCAGAGATTAAGAGCAGCTTAATAGGAGAGAACACCTGGAGCAAAGCCTGCTAGTGGCTTCTGCATCCCCAGGAACAGCTCTGTGAAATGAAAGAACCCTGGCAAGGTCCATTCCTTTGATAGGGAACAGAGACATGATCCTAATTGCACTGAGGAACGCAGTGACCCTCCTGCTCTGCTCCACGGAGAGCTTGACCGCTATAAAGTTTTATTCTTATGGCATTTCTTTCCCGTGTTTGGAAACTTCTGCATTTGTTGACTTTGTGTCAGCTGATTAATTGGGTATTAACGATGTTTTGGGTGAAATCCTGGTCCCGCCAAGCAGGAGGGGGATTATGTCAATGTTTAAATTCAGAGTTTATGATTGAATTTCCATACTTTTACTTTATATATGACAGCCGGTGTGACTGGATCTCAGGATAATCCATAAAAAGGAATACAATTCCTAATTTCTGCTCCATCTATGAATATGCTAGATATGTTTCACATATTGAAAAAAGAGGAATAACCTCCCCTGGACCTGAAGATTATATGACATTGTGCAATGCAGTGTGGACAAGTCCTTGGCTACCTTCTGTAGGAAGTATGTGCTATGTTATTTATTTTTCAGCGATATGAAAATAGAGCCTAGACCAAGGACAGCCAGGGCTGCTGCCCTTGTTTGGGTTTGAGCCAGACCTGAAGAGCATACTGTCTAGGACTTGCCCTGCCTAATTTCAGTAGCCAAGCTGATGCATGATATGCTTTCTTTATCAGCGAGGTCACATTTTTCCTGCTCTCCCCTATGTGTGACTGTTCATTTCTGCATCCTGTTTACTAGCCTTTACCTGAAGAAACAAGTATGCATGTGGGGGTCATGCATGTTCTAGATTGAAAACAAAAACTACCTTCTCCTGGAAAAAGATGTGTTGAGCTTTTTTAACCCCGATCGTTATTGCTATTTTGTTTATAACAAGGGTCCCCAGGCAGCCGGGCCAGCCCCACTGCCAGGGCAGGAAGTCGCAACCAGGGAGCAGAAGAGAGTAGCCAGGAACTGCCTTCATTGTCTCTTTCTGCCAGAGAAAAAGTATCCTGACCTGCCCGCAGGCAGGGATGCACCTTGTCACTACATGCTGCAGAGCAGAGACTGAGAAGAAGCAGCTGTGTATGGCAAAAGCAGAGATGATGTGGAATAAAACATCCCCAGCCTTTCTGAGCACAGATGATAGAGTGAACCTTAACACTTCCTACCTCCTTCAGGTATCCTCGAACTTCACAGCCTGGATCAGGAAAAAATTAATGACATGATGGGTACAATCCCACACATCACAACTTGTGAGCAGAGGCCCTGGGTCACTGGCACCCTGGCCAGACTCAGTACCTGGCCACTTTGCCATGGGATGAGAGGAGAGACCCAGCCTTTCCCCTCACTGTACCATGTCCTCAGACAGCAGAGGCAACTGTGATGCAGAGGACATGGGAGGCTGTGAAGGAGAGGGGCAGCAATGTGGTACCTGGGGTCTCACAGGAGCAGCCTGGGTAGCGCAGAAAGCCCTGAGACATCGGCCAGTGCTTCAATGACAAGTTGCCTTTCCTACCTTATGAGATGTGATGGCAGTAGTGTCCATCCACGATGGTCACTTGCTCAATGGTCACAATGGGTGAAAGTCACCTGCTCTGAAAATACCAAACATAGGGGTATTTTATATTCCTACATCTCCCATGCTGGCACCAGTGGCAGGGAGTCCTTTATCTTGGCAACACCCAGAACAGTGTTTGCACATTTTTGCCTTTCAGGTGGCTCTTGCCAAGCTCTGAGGTTTCACCGGCAGTGCTCAGCAGTGATGCTCAGCAGTGGTGCTTGCATTGCACGCCCACAGCTGGCAGGGAGGAGGGGAGTCAGATCTGCCTCTGGTACAGGAGCAGCGTGGGGCAACTCTACCACTTCACTGAAGTCCGCACTGGTTTGCTGTTGATATTAGGTAGAATTCAAAGTGTTAGATGTGGTAAATAAATTCTGAATGTTTTTAGTGCTGGCTACATCTCCCAGCTGCGTGTGAGTTTTCAGGATTTTTCATGGCGATTACGGCACTGGCAGAGAATTTAGGTGAGGATAAGAGAGCTTTTTACTGCAAATGGTTGAGTGTCTGTTCAACTATGCCCATTTTATTCCTGAGAGACTGGTAATCTGCAGCAGAGATGACTGAGAAACCACTTCAAGTGCAGAGAAGAGCACTGATGTTAGCCTGACAGGTTATGAATAAATAATGCCAGTATTCATGACAAGGCTCTGTTAAGGGAAACACTGGACCACACTTGTTCTTTCAGCTTCTCTGGTCAGAGCAATAAACCCACCACCTGCTGATAATGTTGGTAGGGCTCTCCGTGAAAGCAACACTCCTGCATAGAAAGATGCAGTTCTCCAGAGCAGCATGGAAAGAGAAGTAGAGGCACCAGGTAGCCCTTTAGCTCTACTCACTAGTTAAACTCCACTGATGGAATGTTAAGCACATGCATAAAGGATAACTTCCAGAATAAGGCCTCAAAATATTTGCATTTATTTCTTTAAACCAGATCTTCTATAAATCTTCATCACTCTAAAAATGACCACTCAACTAGGCTCCAGAAATGTACACAGTTTCTTCTAATTGCCTTCCTTCATTGCTTATTAGAAATAATCACATCTATATTTTCAATCAATGATCTGTGATTTTATTTTGACCAGGTTTTTTCTTTTACCCAAGGGTTTCTTTTTGCTGTTGTGTTCCAAGATAGCTTCCCCCTGGAGTTGGAAATTGTGAGGCTGTTCTTCCAATTACTGTGTGAACTTCGGTTTCTAAAATTCAAGAAGTTTGAACTCAATGGGTTTGACAGGCAAGCAAAACCTGGGGCAAAAATAAAATAGTAAAAAAAAAAGAAAAAAGAAAAAAAAGTGAAATAACAGCAAGACAATAGTCTCATGAATTTGGGAAGAGCGTTTCTTGCCAGTTTGTTTTTATTAACTGCTATATAGGAAATGAGGCTCAAAGTATTGAAAAGATGGTGAGGGAGAAGGATCAAGTAAAGGGAACGCAAAACCACGACAGACAAGTTTAAATTGGTCCATTGAAGAACCAGGCTTCACATGCCTGAGAATCACCACTGGCTATAAAAGTACTTGCAACTAACAAGTAATAACAAGTAATGGCCACTTGCCTCTTTTTTTCTCCACGATAAAACACCCAGAAAGAAACAAAGAAAAAATACATTTGAGTTCATATTGTCAGAAGTCTGTAAGAGTTTCTGTGTGCCAGACCAGTGCTTTGTTGGTTTTGCTTTGAAATGCTGGGCCCATTGGCATAAATAGGTTTGCAGATACTCCCAGAGCAAAAAGTACAGGAGATACTGAAAGGTACTGCCACCAGGAACTATGTAAACAACACACTTGCCAGTAAAGATAGACCTGAGGTATTTTGTGAGGGAGAAGCCATTGGTGAAATCTGCCTTTCTGTTTGGGTTTTGTTACTATGGGTTTAGGACTAATTATAGTAGTTGGTCATCTAATAACTTCCACAGAAAGTGCTTGCTTTCCAGTGAAATTCTGTTTGATTTCCCTGTAAACCATCCTTGGCCCCAATACCCTTGCATCATGTGCACATTAATCCTTCTCTGCCTACCTACTTTGCAGACTTTACATCTGAAATTAGAAGTAAATATTTTGTTACTCTGATTTATCATTTTCCACCTGAAAAAAATCTGCATTAATTTTCTATATGCTATAAATAATTAACTATATTCTCAGATTGAATAACAAAGTCATAATTCAATCTGGGAGTTTTCCTGCCATTCATAAACCCTCAAGTTGTACCCCAGTGGTTCCCAGTGTCAGCAGAAGTTTGTGATTGAATTCTAACCATGCAGTCAGTCAGGGACCGCATATTACTCACTCAGGGTATTTCTATAAATGACAAGTTTTGAATGCCCTGAAATATGCTAGAGGAAGCGGGATGTTAATTATAATGAGTACAGTTAATTTTTTATATATTTAATGAGACTGTGGCATGGCTTGTCGTTTTTCTTTCTTTCCTTTTCTTCTTCTCAGGGAAGTAAATAATGACCTGAATATATAAGAAATCATATATTGTAGATTAGTAAATGCTTTTCAGTTCACTATCAAGAACAACAATAGGGGGGAAGGAAGGAAGGAAGGAAGGAAGGAAGGAAGGAAGGAAGGAAGGAAGGAAGGAAGGAAGGAAGGAAGGAAGGAAGGAAGGGAAAATGAGCAATTTAGCTGTGAATTAAGCTACAGTTTTCTGTTACAAAAAATTCTCAGTAACATTACACACAGGAGTGCCCTGTGTTGCCTCTTTGTCCTGCAAGGTGACAAACACTTTTGCACATCTTTGTAGTTTTTACTGGCTGCTCTTTATTGAGTGCTCACCTCAGCAGGCAAATTTCAGAGGGACAATATCTGTAATGGGCCATCACACGGGGAACTGGTCAAGCACCGTCAGAAATTTGTAGCTATTCAAAGCATGAACATGCCCTGGGACACACAGCTGAGTCCGTCACTGAAACATCGAATGTCAGGGCCTTTATAGAAGCACCTAAATGATTCACAAGCCACATGGGCTTTCATTTGAAAACCCTCCCTATATTTGTAGTGCCAAAGAAGATTCACAGTTGTGTTGGGGCAGGGCTGATTTTTAAGGGATTCATTGGAAGAGCATCAGATAATTCTTTGAAATATATTCTGAGATGTGTTTCTGGGAACAGAAATATTGCACTCTCAGCATTTAGCAACCTAACTTCAATTTAGGATTGCAATATAAAGAAACATTCCTTTGTTTTTTGTTTGTTTGCTCAGGAAAAAAAAACACATATTATACTTTTTCTGTGGCCTTCAGAAGTGACCTGGTCCTTTTTCAGGATATAATAAAGGAAATAATTAAAGTCCTGGGAAAGGTTTGTTATGGAATCACTGTTTCTCTAGAGCCAGATCAAGTAATAAAGTATTTTACTAGGATACAAAAGGCCCTGGTAATTTAAGAGAGAAGCAAACTTTTTTCCAATATAGTTTCAGGTTATATCATCTCTCAGGAATCCTTTGTGACTGGTCTTCCATTTAAAGAGAAATAGCCCCAGTCTAATAGGATACTTGACCTCCAATTATAAATTGTCCTACTGTCATAGTCAGTACTCTTTTTTATTACTGCTCATGTTTTTTTAATTTCTCTATCAAATAAATCTAGTCTTCCCACTGCTTTCACCAAACATGGGACAAATGAATCTATTTTTGATTTCAAATTCCAAAAACCTGATGTCTCAGGAGCTGGTTCCACAAACTATTCCCTGGTGTTATTTTTAATCTTGGGAAAATGGATCTGTGGCAGCAGCCAAAGCTTTTGTTTCCTGGGGTAACTGTCCTCCCCTAGTAGATCCCTACTCCTGCAGGGAACTTCCAGTTGCTTTCCTGTGTTTATGAAAAGGATTGGCACTGATTTTGTTGCTTATCTGTGAGCTTCAGGCCTTAAAATATCTATGCGTGGATTTGTTGCCTGAAATGTAGTGAGCTCGTTGGCTTACTACTTGCAGTACAAAGAGTTCAAATCATCTCCTGGTTAGATTTCTGGACCAACGATGGTACGAAAGTTGCAGTTATGATATGTGTTCAAACCTAACGTAGCAGCATGGTCTATATGCCAGCTTGACCCGTTTCAGCTGCTAAATAGGATTAATTCAATACAGCAGAACATTAATATAAAAATCATTACTTGTGGCTAAGATATCATTCTGTGTAATTCCCTTATTCAACAGCATAATTGTGTGTCCTGCATCATGGACCAGCTACTCCTGTTCCTGTCTTTATTTTCTGTAATACCCATAAAATGTCAAGATCTTTCCAAATGCAGAAGATAGAAATTTTTCCCAGATTTTTTTAATGTTATAAAGTAGTTGTGTTTACAGTCTAAAACCTGTTATTAGACTGATGAATTGTCACTGAATTTTATCCATGTCTGCTTTCTTAGCCAGGAGAGATCCATTTCTGTGCTCAGGTTTAAACAAAGGGCTGAAACAATCCCCATCTCTAAGCACTGGGGATATGCCCATGTTAGGGGAAGCAGACATTGGGCCTCCTTGAGAAAAATCAAAAGGTAAATCCTGTGTCCTGCAAACCCGTTCCGAACCTGGACATGAACAAATAAAGCAGTTCAGCCAAAGCACTCTGCCTTTCAAAGGAAAAAAAAATAGATGCTCATATTTAGCTGCTTTACTATAGACACTCAGATTTGACTTTTTCAACCCCAGCTTCCCACTTCAACACATTTCAGCCACTTCAGAGGCTGTTGTACAAGGATTAACTCACTAGAGTCTCAGCTATATTAGGAAAATACAAGGTGGCATCTCACAGTTTGTTCTGACTGTTGCTGCTGCTCCTGAATGTTATTAGTCTTGCCAGAAACTTCACCAATGCAGAGGGGAAAACAGTCATTCCTTAGTTCCCTGAGGCTCTCTACAAAGCCCCTAAGATCACACTCCAGCCAGGTCAGCTGAAAAAGAGTCTCCATGGCTTGCATGCAAGCAGATGAGGAAAAGCTACAAAGGGAATTGGCAGGCCTGCTTGAGTACTTTTTTCCTGCTTGGCAAAAGGATGGTGTTCTGAGAACTAGCCAGCACAGTCCAATATAGCATTTTTAAATTTAATTGGTTTCAATGGTAGTTAAGGAGACTCAGCTATGCAAGAATGGGTGCTAAATCTATTTTGCCTACAGAAATTGTATTTTGTTTTGGAAAAGCCCCAGCTGAATTTTGAAAAGACTTTACAAATTCACAGGCTGCACCTGTAGGTCTAATGTCTGTGGTTCTCTGCAGAGAAGTCTGTTTCTTGTGTGAATTCCCTTCAATTGCAATTTCATCTACTGTTGCACCACTTAAGCACTGGATGTTAGCTATAACAAGCAAAGTAGTAGCTACAGCTGCATCTCATCCCCATTGTAGTTCATATTGGCTCACTTTACCTAGGAGAACCCTCCAAAGCTTTCACATGAAACATTTGGGTAAACAAAAATTGATTATTTATAAATTATCTCATGTTGTTGTGCCATGGCCAAAACTGAGAACAGCCATTAGCTGGCCCGTCGACCAGACGTTAATTGGGCTGGTTCAGTTTAGGTAGTCTGGAGTGCTCTTGCTGATATGTTGCACCATGTCTGTATCTTTGATTATACCTCTGACTATCTTGTCCACACAAGGTATTCCCAGGTGATGTATTCAAAACCGCGCTTAAGATCATCATATTCAAACAACTGTGCAGATATTAAAATTTCAACATCCCTGCCAGCTGGGAAAAAATCCTAGTATTATCATCAACATTACAGAGATGGCAGAGGTGAAGTCAGAGATGCTAAGACCTATATTTCTAACATGTCTGCCTGAAGTTGCAGAACAAAACACACAATCAGAATTATAAACAACCTTGTAAGGAAACAGCCAAATATTCAGAGATGTTGCCATTCTGCATCTTCTCCAGTTTCAGCAAGCAGTGGATAGCATCTATGAAATTAAGGACTGTCTCTGCACCTGACTTTTTCTAGAAGTAATAAAAATATATATACAGGTAGTTATTAGAAATTATCAAGAAATGTCCCTTTCTAAATAAAAACCTAAAATAATAGTATTAAAACTTTTTAAAAAACCACACGTTTCAATGAAAAAGTTGTCAAGAGAATTTTTAATCTTTGGGATAGAATTACTGTGTGGGAAACCCAGATTTGGATAGATAGATCTCAACTTGGACAGTGAGCTGTCAGGTCAAGTTCCTCATCTGCACCATTGCCCTAACCTATGAGACTATTAAGACTTCTTTTAATCTGCCTATTTTTTTATTTTCTCCCCTCTTCCTTGAAAAAGAAAAAAGGGAAGAAAGATCTCATATTCTTTCTGCACTGGAATGAAAACAAATTTTGAAACCGCAACATTTTTCACAAAACAGAATTCTTGTTTTCTGGCCAGCCCTATTACTTATTATTATCGACCTTTCAGAGACTCCAGTTTTAAATTTTTAGCTAAGTTTCAGTGGGAATCAGTGCCAGAGCTGCAGTCAGCACTTCAAAATCCCCAACTGCCCATTCCACTAGATCTTTCACACCAAAGATGCTTCCCCTCCCCAGAAACAGCCCAAGGAAGAAAAACCACTAATGATCTTCACCCTTGCAAAGAAAACCATCTGAGTTTTGCATTTGTGCAGCAAAAACTTCTTCTGTCCTTTCCCATAATAACCTGCTCAGATATTTTTTAAACAGCTGTAACCGATGCCGTCCTCAATAAAGCAAATGAAAGAGAGGAAAAACACACATTGCAGCACATTTGACAGTCAGACACCTAGAAGAGAAGTGGTTCAGGCCCCAGGGGACACAGCGTCAGCGCTCTGCCGCTTGAAACTCCCCACTCTGGCTACGGCTGGAAAGTGCCATGTTTCTGACACCTTCTCCCAGAAATGCTTCCTTGTGGCAGATGCTGCTGTGATTAACATTAGGGAAGCTCAGGATGAGCATGACATCATTGTGACATCATTCCTCCTGTCCCTGAGGTAGCTGTGAAGCAGAGCTTCCACATATAATGCAGCAACCACGACTGCCTCCCTAGGTGTGTTTAAAGGCAGAGAAGCTTTTAAAACCTGTCTGCTGTCCTCTCATATCCCCAAGCTTGGCGTGAGCACCCTATCCAGATTTACACTCCCTGTTTTACCAGCACATCAGGCCTGGGACATACCCTCTGGCAGAGATGTATGGAATGTAAGTAAGTGACTGTGTTACTTGGCAAGACAATTTCTCTGAGAAGCTAAAGATCTGAGGGTTTTTATATAAATCCTTTTTTCTAAAAAAAAAAATAAATAAAAAAATAAAAAAATTCTTAAAGAAAGGTCAAATTGAAGCTTTAGACTAGTCTAACATGTTTCCCAGACCAGTCTCATATCCAGTCCTGTTCCTGCCTTGCTTAACCACTAGTCCTCCTCCACCTTATCCTTTGTTGGAAGTGTAAAAACATCTTGTGTATTTATATGTAGCTAGATAGGTGCTGAAGCCTTCAAAATGGTCTGTTGGCTTGGAAGGGAATAGGGCAGCCAGTGTTTCTTTCTTGGATCCTCACAGTAATGAGCATTTGATTAAAATGTTCTTGGCGCCTCCCTTTTATTCCATCCAGCAAATAAAGCCTCTTTGAAAATGTCCAGTTTTCCTGTATCAAAACTCAGCATCTTTGAGGGAAAGCTTCGCTTGCTTCACCAAAATAGGTCAGGAAGCACACTAAGGTTTTAATGATCATTTCTGGGCAGGTCTCCTCCTGCATCATTTATTACAGAAATTAGGGGTCACACCCATTCCTGATGCAATGCAATTGCTTGTACCAACAGTCAGGGGCTGAATTTAACCTCTTAAAACACATATGACTAGATCACTCTTGGGGAGGAGCCCAGAAAACTTCTACCCTGCCCGTTGAAAGCAAAACTTGAACATGAGCTTGTTCTTACTGCATATACTGAAGTATCCAGTAAAAAACAGTTGGGGCCCTGCTACACTGGCCCCAAGAAAGACAGATCCTTCTGGTTTTTTTTATATAGCGCTTTTAAGAGAAGTATTTTGTGGACAAGAACTACAGGGAGAGAATCTGCCTGAAGACACATTCAAGGAAACCAAACCTGGACATAAACAGAACAAAATACAGATAGTGTGTACATGACCAGAGCTCCAGTGTTATCAGTCATTTATCCTGGGTCTGACTGTGGCTCTGCACACTTATTGCATGTAAACATGGGGCACAACAACTGGATGGTTTTAGGAGATTTGCCACTTCCATAAATCAGATATGGTCCGAAAGAGAGGTTTCTTATTTCTAACACGGTGGCTGTCATATCAAAGAGCTGCCTTTTCTGTGCCATACCTTTTATCCAACACAAAGAAGACACTACTCATCTGGCTTATATTTGGCATGTCCTCCTTGGGAAAGAAAGGCAATTCCCCGTGATTCACCTTAGCAGTTTAGAAAAGACAGAACATTTCAGGGAGTAATGGCCTGTTAAAAAGGCTGATCCTCTGTAGACTAAAGAGAAGATGGCCACTGGAGAGGAAAAGTGGGAGGAGAGGTGCTGAGCACTGTCACATGTTGGAACAATGTGCTGGGTTATAAATCATGGAGATATTCTTGTCTGTGATCAGGCATGGGCTCAGAACAATTCCCAACGAGGGGTTCTAGATGCATGCTGTTTCAGGATCTTATCTTGATGAATGGATGATGGCACTTCAGTGGATATTGCATTAGCCATTCTGCACTTTTACTGCTAATTGGCTGTAGGGTGAAGACAAATTGTCTCCTTACCCCTCTGAACAGTGTCAAGATTAAACAGTGAAAGGACATGGAAAGAGTAATTGCTTAAGGCTCTGGAGTGATGTTTTCTCCTGTACAAACATACAATTAGGCTGTCTTAACCTCCCAATGTAGCAATAAACACCACTTCACAAACTAATTTACAGGCAAAAGTCAGAGACAGGGCTGGAGCTCTGTTCTGCAAGGCGAGGGCCCTGTCATTCAGCCAAAGGGGCAGTTCCACTAATTTAAGCCAGCAAAAATCCTTGTATGCTTTCCTCCAACTCAAATGAGGCTGAAATAAAGTCTATACATTTGGATGGTTGAGCAAACCAGCTAATAAAAACTGCATTTGTGCCTGGTCATAAAAAAAGAATGTAATTGGACATTCTCAAAAAACTACTCAGAATAGGGAAGCGAGGGGAGCAAGGTCTTAATAATATTGACTTTTCTAACACTGTGACATTTTTCTGCCTCCACCGCTATCTGTCAGTCAGTAACACCTACGGACAGGAACTGCCAGTGCACATTTCATCAGTCGGGCTGATAGCAGGACCAGGCTTGCACTGGAGACACTGCACTTTCCATGCATCACATTCTGCCCTTCCCTCACCAAGGGGTCACCTGGACCATATGCAATGCTGTATTTGCAAAGAGATGTCAAGCTTTTGTTTTCTAAAAGCAAAGAGCTGTAGAAACTGTGAAATACGATCCAACAATCCTCAGCGAGGTTATCACAGAATCACAGAATGTTAGGAGTTGGAAGGGACCTCAAAAGATCATCTAGTCCAGCCCTCCTGCCAAAGCAGGACAACCTAGAGCAGGTCACACAGGAATGCATTCAGTCAGGTTTTGAATGTCTCCAGAGAATGAGATTCTACGACCTCTCTGGGCAGCCTGTTCCAGTGCTCTGTCACTCTGAAAGTTGAAAAAGTTCTTCCTTATGTTCGCCTGGAACCTCCTGTGTTCCAACTTGCACTCGTTCCCCCTTGTCCTATCACTGGACATCACTGAGAAGAGCCTGTCTCCATCCTCTTGACACTCCCCCTTATAAACATTAATAAGGTCACCCCTCAGTCTTCTCTTCTTCAAGCTAAAGAGATCCAGCTCCCTCAGCCTGTCCTCATAAGGGAGATGTTCCACTCCCTTAATCACCTTTGTGGCTCTGCACTGGACTCTGTCAAGCAGTTCCCTGTCCTTCTTGAACTGAGGGGCCCAGAACTGGACACAGGACTCTAGATGCGGCCTCACCAAGGCAGAATAGAGGGGGAGGAGAACCTCTCTTGACCTACTAAACACATGCCTTCTAATACACCCCAGGATGCCAATGGCCTTCTTGGCCACCAGGGCACATTGCTGGCTTATGGCCATCCTTCTGTCCACCAGGACCCCCAGGTCCCTTTCCCCTCCTCTGCTCTCCAGCAGGTCAGATCCCAACCTATACTGATCCATGGGGTTGTTCTTTTCCAGATGCAAGACTCCACACTTGCCCTTGTTGAATTTCATTAAGTTTCTCCC
>VZRW01003892.1:0-45311 GCA_013398125.1 Aegotheles bennettii | reverse complement strand
TGACCACAACTCTCTGACTTCTTCCTTTCAACCAGTTCACAATCCACCTCACTACCCGACGCTCCAGACCACACTTCCTCGGTTTAGCTGCAAGGATGCTGTGGGAGACAGGGTCAAATGCCTTACTGAAATCAAGATAAACCACATCTGCTGCTCTACCATCATCTACCCACCTAGTTACCGCCTCATAGAAGGCTATTAGTTTGGTCAGACATGACTTCCCTTTCGTAAAACCATGTTGACTGCTCCTGATGGCTCTCATATCCTTGATATGCCTGGAGTCGGTGCCAAGGATAAGTTGTTCCGTCACCTTTCCAGGGATGGAGGTGAGGCTGACTGGTCTATAGTTATCCGGGTCCTCCTTCTTGCCCTTCTTGTAGACTGGAGTGACATTTGCTTTCCTCCAGTCCTCAGGCACCTCCCCTGTTGCCCATGACTTATCAAAGATGATGGAGAGTGCCCTAGCAATGACTTCTGCCAGCTTTCTCAGCACTTTTATGAGGGAAAGGTGCCACATGTCCTCTTCGGGCTGGCAGGGTTCTCACATCCACCCCCGTGCCACATTGAGCATCTCTCGCAGCCTCAGGCACTGCCTTGACTCTGTGGCCACTGAGCCATATGCAGCTCTATGTGAAGGACAGATCTCTGGGGAGATCTTAAGAGCTCTCCGGACTCCAAAGTTTGCTGCTCCAATTTATCTGACTTAGGTGAAAACAGCCCAAATGACACAGCAACCTGAGATAGCTGCTTCAGGCTCCCGTATAAACGTGGAGTTGAGATACAGGCACTGCCTAAAACCCAAGTCATCTTGTTTTCACAGTGAATTCAGATTGAAATAGCAAACTTGTATTACCTAACCAGGGTTAGGAATGTACTTTTTTGGCAATGCTTATCTGTGCTAGACCAAGAAATCCACAGCGTAAACTTTGAGAACCACATTGTTTTAAATAATCTCAAGTTGTTGCCCATGACCCCTGTTGCACAGACTCTCAGTGAGCATGACTGGATTCCCAGCAACACTGGTAACACTGGGAGGGATTTAGTCTACCTAGTCCTTTGGATGCCTGACTAAGTTCTAGTTTGAGATGGAGTCCTCAGCCTGCTCCCCTCATCCCCACCACATGTCCATGTTTGGGCTTTACCAAGACTCCAGGTGGAGCTGAGGCTCTTATTCAATCCCCTCTGGGTCACAGCAGACTTCTGGGAGGACGTGTGCAGGGCAGATGGGCACTCCCTTCCCAGGACAGGTACTTCTGGCCAGTAACATTCATTGCTCCAAGATCCTTCAGCCTAAGGAGGGAAACACCTAATGAATTTAGCTGCCTGTGAGTTTAGGAAAGTGGATAGACTGGAATCTTCTTTAGATCTTATGTTCTGGAGTCTCTATTTAGGAGAAACAAATCCCATACTGTATAAAGAGGTAATATAAATACATTTCCTGCCTCAGGGGGATCCACTCACTGGCTTAGGCAATGTGCATCACACGTTTTTCACCACATTCATCACTAGTTATTCACTGCAGTAAGTATCACCTATTTTTTTCATATACTCTGTGTGCACAATAGGTGTTTTCACTTTCTGCGACAAGCCAGAACAATCAATATTTTCACCATTTGCAAAGCCATAACATACTGACCTTTGTCTGCTGTCTTCATGTCAGCTTCACAAAAGCATAGTAAGCTTTATTTCTTTCATTTATTTCCTCCCATAAGCTGTCAGTATGGTCCATTGTCCATTGTTTTTTCTAATGTGTCCCTTAAGGGTAAACATAGCTCTGGATGACAATAACATTTTGCTGAGGATCCTAACTAGCCCTTACTGTAAGACTGTGCCTGGTTTTGTTGAAAGCAGTATCACTTTCTTCAATAAAACATCTTTGAACAGCAACATCACCTCTGTATTTTGGAAGGTGGGCCAGCTCTAGCTGTGCCACTAAGAAACTGTAGTCTTTCCATTCTTCCACAGCCTCCAACAGCATAACAAATAATAAGGTTACCAGAGGGTATGCAACTTAGTGTGTAAAAAAACATAATCAGATATCTTTATTTCCCATAAACACTTACAGCTGCAGCTTCTCTGCCAAAAAAAAAAAAAGGTGGCTGGCTTTTCCAGCGGGGTTGCTAAATTCATTATTTCACTGGGAAACATCAATGGAAGGGAGGACAAGAGAGCTTTACTTTACATATGACTAATGAAGGCAAATCCCAGGAGGAGTGAAAGACCTGTCTCAAAGTAAAAGCTACCTGTGCTGCTCTGAGCTGGGGTTTTAGTGCAAGATATCTACCATGGGGTAAGCAAACACTCTTCCAGTAGTGAAGACGTAGCCTAAGAACGAAGTTGTTTCCAAGAATTTTGAAAGTGATGCAGAGCTCTTTTCCTCTGAAATCTGAGTAAAGGTTGGTGGGATACTTATGAAGACCATAAATGATGTCACATCATCACGGTGGGACAGTCTAACTTACACAGCAAAGGCTAAAAACTATCCTGAGGAGTTCTGTGTGGTGAAACTGGGCAGCAGGAGAGAATGTGATTTAGGAATTGTTCCCAGCTGGGACACCTACAGGTTTTACAAGCTGAGATGGGATACTGGCACCTCCACAAAGCAACATTTTTGTAAATCTCAGTTTTTTATATGTATTTCAAGCCAATCACTTTGAAGTAACCCTTGAAAATATGAGTGGTAACCATGGTGGGCTTCATCTACACGCAGTGAGGCATTATCCCTTCATCGTCAAAAGAGAAACAGGCGGTTCATTCACCTCAGCCTACTTTAGGTGCTTAGGGTCAGATGAGATGAATCCCAAACAGAATGTCCTCATGGCATGGTGCCTTGTGAGGCACACATCCCAGTTCTGAGTATGCAGAGTGAACACAACAGTGGACTAATGCCCCAGCCAAGCTGGGGAGGCTTCTTGAACTGCTGGGCACAGCACCACAGTAAAGGAACCTACGTCTTCCTTGGGTCATCACGAGCATAACAATCATGAGATTGGTTTCCTCTTTTAAAGACAGCTCATGCATTCAGGGAATTGCTGTTCACCATCAGGTTCCTGGGACTGCAGACGTTCACCCAAATCAGGGTTTTCAAGCTTTCATCTCTACTTGTGGTAATCAGATGTGAAACTTCTGCCTGTTCTGACAGTAAAAACAACCTCCCAATGAAGCCAGCATGAAAGGCCACCCAGTATTAGAGCCCTGCAGGTGAGCTTTGTAAAGATGTGGACAACCAGAGCCAGCTGAGAGCCAAGACTTCTGGGTAGACAACCCAGTCTCCCGATTAACCTGGGTGCAGGTGCTGGACACATGGTCCTTCTAATGAACAGGGCAATTTCCTACGGGAAAATACAAAAAGACTCAATCCCCCTCGGCTTCCTCCTGCACCCATCCCACCCCACCCAAACATCAGTCATCTGGATGAAGGCATGATGCAGTTGCCTGTATAAAATCACTGGGTTGGAGGGTTGACAGACTCTGAGCTCCTATGCTGACCTGGTGTGGGAGTTCCAGTCACTCAGTTCCCATTGTCTTTCCAGACTTTGAATCTGGGGAGTATTTAGATAGCAAAACCTTCAGGAACTGCATCTTACTCTGGGAATCTGCTTTGCCTGCAAGCATGTGCCTTCAGTCTTGGCAGGGCTAGCAAAGTGTTCACAATACACATTTTCAAAAGCATATGGGCCAAAAGTCAATGAGACTTTTTTCATAAGTAGTAAGACTGGGTTATCCAACATCAACACAAAGCTATTTCTGCAAATGTGTGACAACATGCCATAAACCTGCAGAGCAGTCTTCCCCAGAAATGCCACCAATGCATTAGGCTTGCTGCCATGATATTCTGAGCTTATGAGCAGCAGCAAGGCAGTCTGGGATCGCTTCAAGAGCTGAAGCAAAATCTGGGTGTTGCCTGTGAGAAGCATTCTTCTCTAAATTAAAACCCTGATATTTTATACTATGGAAGCCAGACTTGGAAGATGGGGGATTCGTCAAGGTAAGGAACAATTTAGTAGTTTAATTATGAGCCTTTTAATGTCTTTTCATAATCAGTTAATAAATACCTTAACAATAAAATTGAATTTAAGCTTTTAATAGGCTGTGTTGGATTGAACCTAAACAAAAGAATTAGCAGCTCCAGGCATTGTGCAATAACTTCTCACTGCTTGGTGCCAGGAGAAACAAAGCATTTCAAGTACATTTTTTTGTACCTCACTATAATAAACGCTTGTAATATTCCCCAATTTCTGGAGTGTAAGATGCAGATCTTATTTATCACAGTATGTGACACATCTGGCACATGGATCAGGAAACAACTGTTTTACTTCATTTCTGTCATCACCTTCCAACAGATTTCTTTCACATTCCAATTTGGACGAGAGAACTTGGACTTTCTCTCCATAAGTTCTCCATTAACAGTTTCACAGCAACGAGCACTCTTGGTTCGTTCTCCTTCCACAGCAATTAGTTACACCAAGCTGCATATTTTGACTTTTATTACAAGCGAACATGTAAAGTTGCTGGTATTTACTCCTATCTGCTCCCAGCGCCTCTGTCGCAGGCAGAGCAGAGATGCTTGCTGACTGTCATTACCTTCATTTAGTGCCACTTCCAAGCGGCGTCGCTGCCTGGATGCGTGTTGCTGGCTTCTGCCGCCTCCTGTCACTGTTATTAACATGTGTTTTATTTACAGTAGGGCTTTTGTTATGTCACAGAGTGTGTTTTGCAGCTGAAGAGAGCGCTCTGTCTTCTGCTTAAGCAGGGGCGGGCATATCAAACTCGCCGAGATGGGAGCTTTGCAAGCTGCACAAACGACTGTGCACTAATAAAGCTTGAAAAGCTTGAATTACACTGGAACCCACAAAAATTTTCAAATTAAAAAGCCATATTTAGAGGCCCCCTGTGGACCATGATTTTATTTAGTTTAAACCCCTCTTGAGGCCAATTAGGTAGACACCCTTCTGCACATGCACACACCAGCAGAAAAAAATAATATATATAAGACTAGTTAAAAAGGAGGGGTAGTATATCACTCATTCGTTCAAAGACTGAAATTATTTTCCCTTCTGTTGTCCCTGAAAATAACATGGCTGTCAGAAATCAATAAAAGTACATGCAAACAGTGCTCATTTTATTTTTCTAGGCTGTGCTTTAACTTTCCCTTGCTTCTTTCTGCAACATCTAGTAAATTTTCACTGTCGCATACTGTTTCACCAAATGTATAATAAGCGCAAAACCTCCAGTGTTACTGGCAGGGAAGGGCCGGATGCCCTGTTTCTTAGCCTGGGAAATAAAGAGGTGCTGTGAAAATAAATATCTCAAGCAATTGATTGAAATTTATCATCTCTGCCTAAAGTGCATGGATGGGGTGGGATAAGGATGTGCTCCACTTTCCCTAAACGAATCCTATTAAGTGCAGTAGGCTTGTCCCAGCAGTGAGCCCAAATAAAGTCTGACTCAATATGCACAGATCTAATTCACCCTTTCCCATAATATTTTTTTTGCATAAACTGTTGGCAAGGACCTGGCTCCCTCACTGCCGCCCTGCATCAGAAGCACAGACTTTGTCTCCTTTGTACCAAGTGGCAGACACCACATGTCCCATATGAAAAAGGAGTTAATGAAACGCACACTGAAAATATAAAAGAAGGTCAGAGGTGATGTTTTGGTAATGAGGGCTTCTCCAAGTGGGGAAAACAAAAGATCAAAGTTATAGCAACTGTTACAGCTGTCTACAGCAATGGGCAAATAACAAATAAATATCCCCACTACTGACTCGTGCTTTCACTACCAGAGTGCATTAAGAGTCCAAAATAGTAATTTCTTAAAACTTTGTCAGATATTTAGCAACAAAAGCACCTTTCCTTTCTGAGGTAACATACTGGTGCTGAAGTGTTTACGGGAGCGGGTCTCTCCTGCCTGGACAAAGCAAACAGCCCCCACGGTGTGTCCTGGACCAAGCAGCCTCCTGGCCTGGGTGGGGGCTCAAGGCACAGGCAGCACAGGGATCTGCACAGTGGATCCTGGCATATTTTGGGAGCAAATATGAGCTATGGCTAGGAGCCACAGGCTGCTGCCGCACTACAGGGAAAGCAACCCTGGGTATCGAAAAAGAAAAAGCTGATTCATGACATTCAGCAGCTCAAGTGAATTTTCAGGATAAGCGTCTTTCTGATTATCTAAGGAACTGCATGGGGTCTGTGCTCAGATACACCAACTTAAATCTTTAAAAGCAGCATAATGAAAACAAGGGCTAAGGAAATGTGCCTGAAATCAATGTAATTTTACGGCACTTTAAAACAGATTAGGGCAAAAACTCTATTTTGTTTTACAGGGGCTCTTATTCTGTGCTTATTGCTATAGCACTGGAGCAGCATTCAGCATCTCCCATGTGTTGTTTATTCCCTCATCTGCCACACAGGGGCAATGCATCTGCAACCACTGTCATGTGTGGGGAGGCTCCTGCTTCGCTTTTTCAGAGAGACTGCACATGGGTACGGTGTGGGGCACTTCAGCCAACACGCTTTGCTTGGGATTTATGTTTGAGAAAGTCAGGTGAAAAAGGGAAAGCTTATTCAAAAACAAACTAAGCAAATTCAACCAGTTCTTCCAGACCAAGTATAAAGCTGCATGGGAGAATCCTTTACAGGTCAGGGAAAAAAAGTCACTCAAGAAAAAGAGAACAATCTTCTAAAAAGACTGAGGTTGTCATAAATTTGCGGATACTTAAAAACATACAATAAGCATACACGGACAATGTGTAGACCTATCTCTGGATCTGATTCAAAGTCTGGGAAAAGATGTCCTTTAGGCTCAAACTGAGGTCTGAGCCGACTGAGAGAAGAAATCTTACTGCAGAAAAAGACATTTTGGGAACTCAGCCACTGCAGTGTACCCCAATTTTACCATGGTCTGAGTGGAATCCAGCTTTGCAGAGTGCAAAAGGAAGGAGGAGAAGGTGGAAAAGACCCAACTCCCCCCCACCAGGAGACAAAACCATGGACCAGAGTGCCAAAGTCTTCTCCATGTGCCCTACAGGGCCAGCATCTGCCTCCTGTCAAACACCTCCATGTGCAGAGAGTTGGGTCTGGGTCAGTCCTCAAGTTCAATTCCTGGGCTGATGAAGGTAGCCATTGTTGTACTGATATGAATCAACAAATGCTACTACACTTCACCTGCATCAGACAAATGGGTTTCTTTAGAAACTTAATAGAAATTACACATGCCCTTTCTTTGTATATTTATATACACACACACATAATGCACACATAATATAGGGAGTATTACAACCATCCTGCATAATTTAATGGCAACAATGCAATTTAAATTTATTCTAAAAACATATCAGATCTCCCACTGCCTGTTAGAGCTGCAGGAACTGAAAGGCTGCAATTTACAGCCAAACACTGCGGGTGTGAAGGTCTGTCAGGGTGTCTGGAGTGCTGCACAGACACACAGCTCCTACCCCTCTCACGCTAATGACAGGACTGGAACACACAACTTATTTGTCTGACTTTTTTAAAAATGCACTTGTGAGGAGTACCTAAGGACAACTGCAAAAGCAGAGTCTGTAGGAGAGTTAACTAGAAAAGATGTTCCTAACTCTTTGGGTTTCCCAGGATCTGTAAGTTAGGGTGGTAGCTATTTTTTTTTTGTTCCACGGAGAAAGCAAGTCCTAAGTCCTTACCCATCCCCCTCCCATGGAAAAATGAGCAGGAAACTGCATGCTGACATTCACTGTGTTTCCTCTACTCAACATGTGTTATTCCCCTGTAGGGGAGAATGGGGCCTTTTATACCTCCATAGCTCTGGGCTCTTTGAGTAATGAAGGGAACACCTTTATTGGTACAAGGTTTGGTGTTTATTGATGCTACCCATTTTTCACCAGGTTTAGCACTCTGTGGGGAAGGCACATGGATTTTCCAAAACACATTTTATAATCAAGCCATTTCAAGGTTTATGCAGTATAATATGTTCAACTGTTAAATTGTAAATAAAAGTCACTGCCCAATGCTGAGCCTCCTTCAAGACATTATAGTCAGCTACATCTTTAATTATCTGATTTATAAGCAACTCGCCAGCACTGTTGCACGTGTTACACACACATGCTGTTTACCTGGCAGATGTAGCATGCAAATTTATCCTGCTAGAAGGGGTTGTGGGCTTAACCTACTCCTGCTTCACCCTTGACTTGGCTAATAGGGAGAAAAATGGTAAAACCAAACCATGTGCTTTGCATCATTCTCTTCTCAAGTAGGCTTTCACTTTTTAACAAGCCTGCAAAATGCTTTGCCTTCACTGCTGGGTGTTTTTTAAAGGATGCTCTCTGCTGAGGCTGACGGGCTGTGTGAATCCCAGAGGGGTCTCCCGGCCCTCCCTATCAACTATGTTCCCTCTTCTGGCAGCACCAACCCCGAGAAGCCCCTGAGCACAGGGGATTTGTTCCCAGCAATGGGCTGGGAATAAAACACAGCTCCAGCTACACTGAGAGAAGATGTTTTAGGAGGCAAAACCACAGGCATGTGCACAAAAGCCTAGGCACCCCCAACCCACATGAGGTATTTCCCAGTCTGTATTACTAATACAACTCAGGGGGGAGTTACCTTGCTGAGTGTGGGAGGGCTTGGGCTGTAGTTTAACGGAGGAGACCCAGCTGCCCATGGATCTGCGGGCAGCCCCACCTGCACCCGGCAGAGCCCCCTGGCTCTTCCTGGAGGCCATGCAGAGGGGTCTGTTCGATAAGGCATGAAGAGGGTTAACGGTTTCCAAAATCCCACATCCAGTATTGATTTAACAAAGTCTGGCCCTGGCAAGCACTGTTAGCACAAGGATGGCTTTCAGGAGTGACTGTTCTGCCCTCGTTTGCCTTCTGCCTGCCAGCACAGCACTGCCCCTTGCAGTGCCTGCTCAAAGACCAGCTGCTACAAATGCTCCAACTATTTCCTTCTCGGTTTGTTATTCTCCACCAAAAAGCAAATCTTTTAATGAAGGAATAAATGAATAAAAACATATCACCTCAGAATAAAGCTGAAAAACAGGTACCTCATCAGTTTGTAAGTAAATCAAAATGCCCAAACATAATGAAGTAGCTCTTATCTTTTATGACAGCACACCCAGATCAAACACTTCGCATGGCAAGAGAGAAACCCACAGGGGGGAGCTCTCCCTTGCAGAGATTCATTTGCTATCTGGTATTGATGTGTTACTTAATTTATTGATCTACAGAGAAATGAGAATCCAAAAGTGGTTCAAACTGTATTCTGTGTAAGTTCTTAGGGAGAAAAAGGTTTTATCTCCTGTTCCTTCTTCTAACTATTTCTGGAAAGGGGCACCACTGCTACGGTATCCCTGTATTGTCATGGTACAAAAAATTCCAGGTCAGTTTAAACCTGACAGCTTGTCAAAAGGGCTGCAAAAGAGGTTTTACTTTCCAGTTAATTCCTGTTGCTCATTTTGTCAGTACAAACTCTGCAGCTGTAAATTTAAATAAATAAATAAAATAACTTGCACGGAAACATGAACTTTAATCCTTATTCTTTGTTAATCAGAGGGCTGGAGCACCTCTCCTATGAAGAAAGGCTGAGGCAGTTGGGGTTGTTCAGCCTGAAGAAGAGAAGGCTCTGGGGAGACCTTAGAGCAGCCTTCCAGTACCTGAAGGGGCCTACAGGAAAGCTGGAGAGGGACTTTTTACAAGGGCATGGAGTGATAGGACAAGAGGAAACAGTTTCAAACTAAAAGAGGGTAGATTTAGGTTGGATATTAAGAGATACTCCTTTCCTGTGAGGGTGGTGAGACACTGGCACAAGCTACACAGAGGAGTTGTGGCTGCCTCCTCCCTGGCAGTGTTCAAGGCCAGGTTGGATTGGGCTTGGAGCAACCTGGTCTGGTGGAAGGTGTCCCTGCCCACGGCAGGGGGGTTGGAACTGGATAAGCTTTAAGGTCCCTTTCAACTCAAACAATTCTGTGATTCTATGATTCTTCTTTTTAAATTAAAAAAAACCCAATTTAATGGAAAGGTGTTAAGCAGGCAGCCCAGATAAGATACACAAGTAATGGGTTAATATTTTCCCCTTTTTCTTTACCATTTTAGTGCTGTTTAGAGATTTCAAACCTATGCATGTGAAGGTTTCAGTAGGTTACAGGGAAGCCTGTAATAAAGACAAACCAAGACAGGCTAAAGGATGGAGGCCTCCACTGAGGCTGTGTTCTGCAGACCATGGTTAGGAAGGAGGGAAGGACAGCACAGCCAACTTAGACTTAGTGCAGTGGGACCCTTTCCCTGGCATCTAACCTTTATGCACCTTTCAATCTAGTTGCATTTTTTGTTATGTTTGCAGAATCTCTTTTCAGGAAGACACATTGTCATAGAACAACCTGTTCTTCCCCTGCATAATAGATAATTAGAAAAAAATAAAAGAATGTAATTTTTCTACTGAGCAGTAGATTACTACGAAATCACCCTTTCCTAGTGAAGTCAATGGAAGGCTTATGTCTAACCTCAGTGGAGTCAGATCTGGCCAATATTGGGCTTGCATTCATTAGAATTGAGCAGAAAATGGTTTTCTCAACTCATAAGGCTTTTTCAAGACAGTGGAAAACAAAAGTATCTCATTCTGCATTAGAATGCCACCAAATCCCTGAAATCTCATCCATGACAAGAACGGAGCTCAAGAAGAAGACCAACACAATAGCCACTAGTTGGGCTTGGACAAAAGAGACTGAACTTCAAATCCTTCCATTTTCAGATGTTTTTCTATCCAAGACAATGCATTAAACAATGAGTCAGTAATTCAGTACCGTCTTTTCTGTATTTATGAACTGTTATTCCTTTACGGAAGTGGGGCTGCTTCCCCACGATTGCTTTTAAAACATTTCTCTAGGTGCCAGAAGACTTTGGAGGGCTCAGGAGGTAGGTTTCTCCCACATTCCATAGGAAAGCTTTATTTTCTTGGTCCTGTAATTGCTTTCATTTTCAGATCAAGTTCTACCCTGGAGCAGAGAAATCATTCTCATCAGAATTGGTACATTCCCAGGAAACATTCAGTATTTGCCTACTGAAAAATAGTTTCATTTTTAAAATCCCAGCTTGTTCCAGTCTCATAAATGACAGTTGGTGGTGGCTACTCAGGTTGGGATCTGTATAGCAAACAGTAGCTGTTTTTGTGGTCTCACATAATAGCCAAAACTTCTGAAAGAAAAATTTCACAGTCTGGGACATGTTGCACCTGATTACTATTTGCACCAAGTTTGCTGACATTTACGTTCTTCTAAATGTCCGTTTCAGTTGTCAGCACAGTAGGACCACGATTTCAGGTTTTATTTTGAGGGCACATGGTGCCCCCCACCTCTCAATGTGTTGTGCAGGGTTCCACTGCGTTAAAACTTGTGACTCCTATTTCACCCTCCTAAATTTCAGCAACTGCTCCTGTAGGAATATGTGCTCTCAGACTGCGGGATGTCATCAACACTCCCTTGCAAGACACTTCTTTCCTCAGTTCAAAGTCTTTCAATTGGGGCTCCATTTGATCAGAGATTTACTGCTTTCACATTGTCTAGATATCCTGTGGAGATCCTTCACTTAGCAGCTGCTGAGAAATTAATATGTAGTCTGAATAAATTATGCCAAACTTCTGCAGTTCTGGCAGGTCTAGAACTTCTTTCCACAGTACTACTCAAAAATTTGAGCCCTTTAGTAATAAAATTACTGACTAACCAATTAAATGCAGAAATATTTCTTAAAAGTCGCTACCCACTGAAAGAGCTCCATTATTTTTGTTTACCTTATTTTCTACCAAAGAATTTTTTCTCTCAGATTCCTGACATCAAATTTTATGATTTTCCTAAGAAAGTACACAAAAATATAAAGTCACCAAAGTATGCAAGTAAAAGGGTCTTTTTCTTGAATATACCCTGTATAGATTGTTGCCTAGACTCTTCATGACCATGCATCCTACAGTGTTTCCTATTTTTTTTACTGGTCTTCAGAAGTCTGCTGTGGGATTTTACACTTTTAATGCCTTTTATTTCCTTTTTAAATGGCCAAGCACAAGTTTGGTTCTGGTTTAGTCCCTTAATAGAGTTATTGCTCAAGTGGCAATTGAGAGGAGAGTTAGCAATGAGTGCCTTCATTTATCAGCACACACAAAGCTATCCTTGTGTCCTTACTTACCCCAGACTAAACTGGGGTGCACGCTTACTCCTCTGATGTTCTTATCCTCTTTGTCTACCTCATGACATTTTAGAACACTGAAAAAGTATTTACAAAACCAATAAAGACAAAACCAGAATGGCACTTCTTGATCCTACTCTTGAGGCAGCCACGATGTATATTTGACCACCATGAGCCAGCAATGCACCCTTGCAACAAGGACTGCCAACAGCACCCTGGGCTGCATGAGTGGGAGCTTTACCAGCAGGTCCAGGAGAGTGATCTGGGAAAGAACAACCCCCAGTATAGGTTGGGGTCTGACCAGATCTAGAGCAGAGAAGGGGAAAGGGACGTGGGGGTCCTGGTGGACAGAAGGATGGCCATAAGCCAGCAATGTGCCCTGGTGGCCAAGAAGGCCAATGGCATCCTGGCGTGTATTAGAAGGGATGTGGTTAGTAGGTCAAGAGAGGTTCTCCTCCCCCTCTATTCTGCCTTGGTGAGGCCGCATCTAGAGTCCTGTGTCCAGTTCTGAGCCCCTCAGTTCAAGAAGGACAGGGAACTGCTTGACAGAGTCCAGTGCAGAGCCACAAAGGTGATCAAGGGAGTGGAACATCTCCCTTATGAGGACAGGCTGAAGGAGCTGGTTCTCTTTAGCTTGAAAAAGAGAAGACTGAGGGGTGACCTTATTAATGTTTATAAATATGTAAAGGGGAAGGATCAGGAGGATGAAGACAGGCTCTTCTCATTGATGTCCAGTGATAGGACAAGGGGGAACGAGTGCAAGTTGGAACATAGGAGGTTCCAGGCGAACATAAGGAAGAACTATTTNAGAGTGACAGAGCACTGGAACAGGCTGCCCAGAGAGGTCGTAGAATCTCATTCTCTAGAGACATTCAAAACCTGACTGAATGCATTCCTGTGTGACCTGCTCTAGGTTGTCCTGTTTTGGCAGAAGGGTTGGACTAGATGATCTTTTGAGGTCCCTTCCAACTCCTAACATTCTGTGATTCTGTGATTCTGTGATCCTTCCTCTGTACTCAGCTCTGGTGAGATGCATCTAGAATGTTGGCTCCAGTTCTGGGGTCCCCACACTCTTCTCAGTGGTAACCCGTGACAAAAACAAATAAGCTCAAACTGAAACACAGGAGGTTCCCTCTGAGCCTCAGGAAACACTCTTTTACTCTGAGGTGACAGAGCACTGGAGTAGGTTGCCCAGCAA
Organism: Aegotheles bennettii; assembly: GCA_013398125.1. NCBI lineage: Eukaryota > Metazoa > Chordata > Aves > Caprimulgiformes > Aegothelidae > Aegotheles > Aegotheles bennettii. The sequence continues at coordinate 31,953 of VZRW01003892.1, read as the reverse complement.
GGTAGTGGAGTTTCTACCCCTAGAGATATCCAAAACCCCACTGGACACAGTCCTTAACCAGCTGCTCTGGTAGCTGCTGCTTGACCAAGGTGGGTTCGATGAGGTGACATCTCAAAGTCCCTTCCAAACTCAATCTATTTCATGATTGTGTGATACATAACACTAGATTCTCAGGTAGCTGACACTGCAGCTTTGGGAAAGCCATGCTGAGCAGCCCAAAGGAAAGCAGAGGGATCTGGCTGTGCCAAAGATTCTCTCAATCTGTAAACTTGTCATCAGGAAAGCTATGGAAAATGAGGACAGTCAACAGAGAATTACTAATCCCCAGCTTTTTGGGGTGGAAGAAAACCTTGCTATATGAATTCCTTCACAACTTTCATGGATAGCTTAGTTTATGCTATGAAAGTCGCATATTGCTCATTTAGGGTATTATGTTTTCACTAAATTTCCCAGGTAGTATTGACATCTCTCCTTTTTGCATCTGGGAGGAAGGACAAGTGCCACAATAAGAGCTGTCTCCCTCAGGACTGATTAACCCTTCAGTAAGAAGGAAACCCAGAAGGTGCCCACACTTTTGCTACTGCAGGAACCAGATGTCAGTAAGACAGAAGATTTGTGCTTTCTCCTATCTTTTTTCACTTCAGCCAGATACGAGTGATTAGACTCCAGCTTCTCTGAAAAATTATACCACTCTCATCAAAGCACTGGCTATCAATTTGCAAGATGACAACAGAGAATTCACCCACTCCGAAACTGTGGGGCTTGCAAAGATAAAGATCTCTTCAGCTTTCATTTTTCCCTGTGGTCAATGACCATGCACATGGTGGCCAGTTGGGTTCAAAACACTACCATTGTAAAAATGCAACCTGTAAGCAGAATATTATGTTGCTTGCAGAAGATTATTCCGCAAACAAAAGATGCAATTCAATACAGAACTCTATTACTTCGGCTGGGTAATGGACAACCAAGAGCAAGGATAGTGTAAAGTATCATAAATTACACAGAGTAATTATTTGTATTCTTGACATAACAAAAGCACACATTGATCTTGTACAATTTTTGACTTTCACATGTTCAGTATGTCAGGCATCTTGGGCACTGGTCAGAGGGTACCACTCCTATGTGGTACTGCATGCTTGGAAACTCTGGATGGTGAGGACTGAGAGAGAGAAGGAAAATAAGGAGAAATCTCGCAGTCATACAAACTAATAGCTCCCATTTGCCTCTTTGTTTCTAGCAGTATATTAAACCTCTGAACCAAAGCAAAAGGTCTAAGAAACTATTTTTTTTTTTAATCGCCCACTCTTCTCTTGGTCTCCAGTGATGATTGTTTAATTGAAGGTCCAACAAACGTTTGCATTAAAGTGTATTAGGAAATGGTATGGTCTCCACCCATCTTCACTGGGATTTCAGGACTATTTATTGGCATGATTCTGCTCCCATTTCAGTGAGAGGTAGTTTTTCATTGACTTGAGCAGGGACAGTGTTAGGCCCATACAGAGTTTTAGGGGAGAAAAAATTGCCAATTACAGCTGGGTCCAGACAATAATAGTATCGCTTTCTTATATTCAGAGCAGTAAAGCAAATGTAAAACAAACAACAAAAAACTGACAAAAATGGGAGTTCATTCTAAGTTCAGTCCATTAAGAATTACAGTTTGATATTGATTTCCCCTGAGTTCAATAAAGAAAAACCCACAAAAAAGTGAACATACCTCTCCTTTTCCAAAAGGCATTAATGAAGAAAAGTAATAATGGTATCTGAGTTTATCTAATCAATGAATAGCCTCAGCAACATGACTTTGTATCCTGAAGTCATCAAGCTGCTGAGAATCAGTGTTACATGTAAAACTTTACAGCACTGCAGTGACAAAGCCATTTTTAAACTAACAGCTTATAAAGAGCACAGAATTATCTTCACACACACACTCAACACACTGAGGAGTGGTTTCTGTCTGAGATCAAAACTGCTAAATGGAAATACCTACAACCTGGTGTCTGCAAGCAAGAGGAGTGTCAGAGCTCCTACTGTACTACATGTGGGTCCTAGTACAGTTGGAGAAGCCTTGGCAGTGATTCATGTCTTCCTTAGATTGCCACCAAGACCTCAGTCCAATTGACTAATTTAGATATCTAATGTCACTTGAGATGATCCATGGTATCCAAGACACTTTCATGGCACTGGCAGATTGGACATGGGACCTGGGGACACCTGTGTCTGTCTTGAGCAGAAGCTGGAAGCTGACGGGTTAACTGTGGGCAATTCAAATACCACTAGGTGATGAATTTTAGGCAACTGAACCCTTTGACTGACCCCTGTGGACACCTAATTGTAAATAACTAAGTTAAGATGTCTTGTTCTTGAACTTAACCTCATCAAAGCCAGCTGGAAATGACAAAGAGGTCAAAAACTAAATAAATAACTCTAGCAATGCCCCATTTCTGAATGCATAACAACTTGGTCCTTCATCAGGCTATAGGTAAAACAATTCCAACACTGCAGTGTTTTGCAGCCACCTTGGTGTGTATCTTGTCCCAATCACCAAAAAAAAACCCCAATGTAAACCCAGCTCTTCATAATCTGCACTAGATGCTTATGGTTTGGAGAGTAAAGCTGCAAATGTTATTTCAGCCTTCAGAGCAATTTTTAAACAGAAAAAAAGTAAATTGATATAACAGAAAAAGAACGCCAGTTTCCGCAAAATCTTTGAAACTTCACTTTTACCAGCAATCTAAATCCACCTCACTCCTCTGACCATAAATTCTTAATGCCTTTGGAAAGGAGAAGAACATCTGAGTTCACTTACCAAAAGATGAATATAAGCATCATCTGTGGGAACTTTTGGTGGTAGATGCCAAATATGATTTGGAAATTACTGTTGCTTCTACCATCACTGTTTCCTTCGAGCCAAATTGGAAGTAGATTACTGAGATACTTCTGCCATTTCTGTGTCTGGTCCACAGAAACATGAAGGACTAGTATGTCTCATCATAGCATAACACTTAAGAATACATTTGGTTTAAAGACAAAAGCTATGAATATCCATATATTGAAAGATATTGTTGTAAACAGTGTACGTTTATGGAGTCCACAGAAGCCACCTTTGGCTTATGAAGCCCTTGAATGTCAAGCAGTTGGTGCTGGGATGTATTACTGAGAGATATCACATAGGCTTCACCTGACATGCTTGACTCCAAGTACCTGGTTTTGACCCCCATTCAAAGACTGACTCAATACGGATGTTTTTCCAGCTTTGATGTTTTTGCATGCATTCAAGGACCAGACACAATACTGAAACAAGAATGGAACTATAAAAGCTACCTCAAGGAATCAAGTATGGTTTACAAGACCAAAACTGCCAATATGTCTGAGAAACAGAGACCCTCATTTGGAAGAAACACAGGTCTGACACAAACCCTCCATCTAAAATATACCATGAATCAGTGCTTATGGACAAGTAATAAAAGGTACAAGATTTCTTTCCTAAAAATGGAAAATAATCTGAAAATAAATATCTACATGCATGAGAAACTTTTTTAACTTTTTGCAGATCTGTTAAGCATATATTGCATGGCACAAAGACAAAGACTATCTGCAAAGTCAACCTATTCATCTTTATTTTAACAGCTAACCTAAGGAATCAGTGCAGAATCAGATAAAAATGTAGTGGTGGCATGGACTGTGTGAGTAAAATACATTCACGAGTGACATCTTGAAATACACTCATGTGAATTAAAATTTAATATATTATGGAGAACAAAGTCTTTTGCACTTTAACAGCCTGATCCAACTGCTTATGGAGGCAAAAGAAATATTCCCATTCACTTGTGTGAGTGCTGGACCAGATTGATACTGAGAAAATAACAACCCATAGGTTTCTGATTCCGCTAGTATTTTGGTGGTGAAGAACAGTCACCTCTTTGACTGAGGAAGTACTACGACTCTTGAAAGAGAGTAATCCCTGATTTCCACCATTCTGGGAGTAGAATCTGGCCCGGCCTTGAGTGCATGCCTTCTTAACCTCTTAATATGTGACAGTAAATCCCGCAGAAAAGCTGCTGAACTTGCACATGCAGTAACTCTTAAAGTAAACTCCATGGCTGCCAAAAAGTGTATGAGGAGTCAGAAATAACTCACAATATGGCAGGTGTTTCAGTGCAATAAGGGCATGTCTTAGGTATGTTATAAAACACAGACTGAAGTGGTTCCAGGATCTGAGAGTTATTACGATACAGACTGTGAGGTTGCTATTCAGATGAAATTCCTCCTACTATGTCTTCAAACCGTTTTTTTCCTCCCTTATTTGCTCCATTCACCACATTTAGATGCCACCACCTTGGATTTCCTTCTCTGAAAAGGAAATCCCCACTTCTCAGCATGAAACTTGAAAAGCTTTCAGTCTTAGAAGGAGCTGCTGAGCCTACGTCCTACACCCAGGTAACATAAGCCATGTGGAAACATGAACTGTTCACAACCTTCAAGTCCTTCAAAGCGGGCCAAGCTCAGGACCTAAGCCAGCACCATTAGTACCTCAATCAGCAGACAGCAGTGTTTAGTGGGAAAGTCAAAAGTCAAGGGAGTAGGGAGAGTTGCCAAAGCACCTACGAATATGTATGCATTAAAGCACCACTCAGAAAAGAGATGTTTGCAGTTGTTCTGTGTGTGCCGGTACATCCCTGTGACAATGACGATCCAGGAGGAGATGCTGCTTTTGTCCTGAGAGTAGGGTGCTGCCTCCTAATTAATGAGACCTCTCCCTGGTGGGATGCTGCCTCCCAATTAAGGAGCTTTGTCTATCAGCACACCACAGCATTGCTCCTACACAGCAACACAGTCCCCCACCAGGCTGTCATGCCTTTGATGTCTGTGGAAAACACACTTTTAGGTAGGGCATGTGCAGCCCTAGAAAGCCAGGCTTTGGAGGAACTCTTGAGTCAAATCAGTGGGACTTCACAGCTCTAGAATCTGACTTTTTGGCCCTTTTGAAAAATCTCACACTAGATCTTGCAAAAACTGGCAGTATTTACAAGAGTATAAACTAAACTAGGACTTCAAAAAGAATCACTCCGAGAAGTAAAACCCAGCCTTTCATTAAACCAAGGCTTCATCTCTCAGTGGTAAAAACCAGAGACCAGGACCATGTGGCCTCATCTCTAATGTGAGACAAGAAGAGCTACAGACAGGATTTTGCTTCACAGGAGGAAATCCAAGATGGTGGCTGTGAAGTGACAAATTCCTGCTCGTGCTGTTTTATTTCTGCTGAACGTAATGAGGCTGTTTAACTAGCCTGGCCTTCACATAAAGTTAACTCACACATGCACAAAGCCTCATATTTTCTGGATCAGTAGCACAGATATTGTGAGAAACACTTTTCATTTCAGGTTTCCTAGAAGGGTACTAAGAATATGGAGTGATTAAGCAAAATGTCTTCTCAAACTGGAATTAGTCTCCAATTCATATAAAAAACCGTATTTTTTTTCACTTGCTGGTAGAAAAACTGTATACCTTCTTCAATACTGTGGTTTTGTTTGTTTGTTTGTTTTTTATTTCTTAAGGAAGCAGAACTGCCTCCCCTCTTACCCACCCCTAAAAAAGAATGCAAGGTGATAAAAATATGCCACAGGGCTTGTTTGGGGAGGAGAGCGATTTGTTTTTTGAAGCTATTAAGGTGGTCATTCCTTCTACGATGCTAACCCTTCCTCCTTGCTGGAGATTATTCCTCATTTGTCACCGCCCTTCTATCGGAGATCTGTGTTTTCTTATGCTTTTCTCATGCTGCAATGCAGCACATCACTAACAGCCATATCACAGAAGAGAGACACTACTAGTGCTGGGGGATGGCTCCCTTCTCATCCAGGATTTCAGCTTCATTTGGCTTGTGATCAGTAGTTGTGGACTCCCTAACACAGAGATTGACTCTCTTTTGTTCCTTCTGCCCTGCCTGCCCTTTTTTAATCCCCCACTGTGCCAAAAAAAATTACTTTGAAAGGTATTTGGAAGCTTTTTGACTTCAACATTTTTCAAGGTGTCAGGCTGGGACTTTCCCCAAAAATAGCAATAGTTAACTTAGCTAGCTATCATGTTTTAAATGTTTGTTATATTTTTAAAGAGGTTTTTTCCTTTCTTATGAAATGTGCCAGAAATATGGGGGTTTTGTTCCATACAGTGGTTCCCTTCACTTTTATTTTCTTGTTTTTAGTGGGAAATTCAATAAACAGCGGTTTAGGAAGACGGGAAGGAGGCAGAACAAATAGTAAGCACAAATCAAGGAGAATTTCCTTGTTCTTCCCTCAGAAAACCATGTTTCCTTTGTTTCTGGCTTTCTGTAAGGAATAGAAAAAACCACTTAAGCTAGCAAACAAAATCCCATTCCAGCTGGGCAAGAGATATAGCTCGAAGTGTGACAACTATGTTATGAAGAAAAAACCTGCTCCACTTAGTGGGACTTTGTCTTTACTTCGACACTGAAAGACAAGTGTTTGCCCTCTGCCTGCAAACAGCTGTGTACAGATGGTGATTCATTGAACTCACCCACAAGAGTTTGAACTGTAAAGTGTACAGTAAATCCATTTTGGATTTTAAACATTTTTTTTTTAATTCTTTCTCATTTTCACTTATACTGGCAAATTTTTGTCCTTCATGAGCTTCACAAGTCAAATCAGGCAAGTGGGACACCGCTTATTGTTCAACTCCAACTGACTAAGCGTGGAGAAAGGATTTGTCATCACACCAAGTTCTGGGAAGGGCTTTGGGTCCCTAAGATTTCACTGTAGTCAGTGGAGAGAGAGATGACAACTCCCGGCTCAAATTGCAGGTATGTGAAAGCGCTCTCTAGAAAGGCTCTTTTCTTTCTCTGTGACTTTGGAAAGAACCCGGGTAATGAAGACAGATGTAGATAGACAACATCTGTAGAAAAAACAACACTCATTTCTTTTCCTTTCTTTTCTTCTTTTTATCAGTTATTGCTGTAAGGAGGAAAATGCTGACACAGACACATACACACACTGTCCCCACTGCTACATTTTGCAGAACAGGGATAAAGGAAATTCAAGGTACCTCTGTAAGACCTGGAGACAGGCTAGGGTCCTGGGACTTAAATGTTCTACAAGTACATATATATATATGTTTATATGCTTTACACAGCAAATGTGTAAATGCTTCCACAACATCAAGTACATTACTCAGCTTTGCATTCATGCTACCACAATGTTTTTAGAATACATTTATGCCCTTGCACACTGGCAATACGCATGCCAGGATAACTGTGGCTCAGTTTAGTTTGATGCCATTTGCACTGAGCATGTGCTTGGGGTACTATTGTAGAGGAAGAGAGCTGTATCTTCGAGGCTGATGCTGGGATTATGTGTCATCTGACCCAGCAGCTCTGGGGCATTAACTGACATCACATATCAGGTTAGGTTAATAATCCACCACTTGGTTCTGCTTGAGCAGATCTTTGTGCTCAGGCTAGGGATCAGTGACAAACACGGAGTCTCAGAGGGAAAGGATTAGTTGCTCTGTGATCAGCAGGATGGCACTTGCACCACAAGATCTGCAGACTTAATGCCTGGATCTGCTGTGAACCAGAAGCTACATCTGGAAAGTAGCAATACAGATCTGACTCTCCAGGGATGCCCACAGCAATGAAAGCAGACTTGGATGACAAAATGACAGATACTGGCAACTTGGACGGGATATTACCAGAATGGGAGAAAAACTTAAAGGATATAAAAATACCTGCTTGTTTTAACAAGATGTCCCAAGAGACTGGGAAGACTTTCCCTCACTCCAAACAAGTCGGGAATTACCTAGTAGGCAAAATGATCAACAAGGGATCCTTTGCCAAGGTGATGGAGGGGCTGCACATCCCCACGGGGGAGAAGGTAAGGTCCTAATGAGAGGGTACCATGCACTAGGAATCGCAGGTAACCTCACACTAATTTATGTCAGAAAATTTCAGATCATTTAATCCGCAAACCACAATCTACTCAGTGAATTATCCTCTGAACCTTATCCTCATAAATTAACCTCATAAATTGAGTTTATTGCTCATGTATAATCAGTCACATGTGTGAATATGTATGGAGTGCAACTGTTTTCACAATTATAAAAAATATAGTCAACAAAGATATCCTCCTGCTGAAAGATAATAGGATGATGGATTAAGGATAATCCTAAATCTGCTTTCCCTGATAATCCTCCTTGAGTAATTAGTGCCACATATCTGACCTTTAAAGCTATGGACAACACTTATTGAAAAGCTGGCAACTCCAACAGCAATCATTTATATGGCAGGACACAGATAACATCTGTTATCTCTACCTCAGTCAGGCTAAAATAATGTACCACTAGAGGTAACCGTGGAAAGGTGGATTACTATCAAGTGGCTTTTCGATTTTTGCTTTTCTTGTGGCTTCAGTAGCTTCAGTGGCTGACTAGCTTCCCAAACTGCAGAGTCTAGTCCCAGCCCATTACAGCCAGTATCTTGAGTGGCTTTCAGACCAAGTCAGAAAGGAATATGTTAGAAAAAAGATGTGGTACAGTACAGGTGCAATTACCAGTCAAGCATGTAGGGATTTTTTGCATTTGAGAACATTTCATATATGCCTATTTATTAATGCAGTCAAAGAGAGAGATATGACAGAGTTCAGCCCTCCTTTTTTGGCCTTTGAGAGAAATAAAAAGTGTATTCTTCTTACCAGGAATGTCTCCCTCTATGATACTGATTATCAACACCATATCAAAGCCAGCTTCTCCCACATGTCAGCTTACTCCCCACCCTTTTGAAAATTAATCTGGGTTGAAAAGCTTGTTGCCAATTTGCATATATCCCGCAATTTAGGTAGCCATAAAAGTCATTGACAAGAGAAAAGCCAAGCAGGATTCCTATGTTTTACAAAACATGAAGCGTGAGCCACGAATACACCAGATGATTAAGCACCCCAACGTTGTTCGGCTATATGAGACCTTGGAGACTGACCACTACTATTACATGGTGATGGAGCTGTGCCTCGGCGGGGACCTCCTGGACAGAATTTGTGACAAAAGGAGGTTGGCTGAAAGGGAAGTAAGGCGATACACCAGGCAAATTCTGTCTGCAGTAGAGCACCTGCATTGCCAGGGGATTGTTCACAGGTAAGATGCTTCCCCCTTACAAAAAACAGTAAAAAAAGAAAGTGTGCAAGAACGTGAAGTGTTCTTCTTCACCAAGAGTATTTCTTTAATTTTACATCATTAAAACAGGGATTGCAAAGAAGACTATGTTCTCTCATCCCTTAATAATAAATACCTTAATTAAGCATTTTATTCTCAGTGGTGGTAGAAGATAAGCTGTTATGCACGTCTCAAGGAGTAAGGTAATAAAGTACAGGGATAAGAGCTGATGAGAGCAACAAATCCATACTTTGCCATGATTATCTCAGAATTAGCTGGTGACAAATGTGCATCTAATTCAAATATTTCAGTGTGGTTATGCATATAAATATTGATTTCATTTGGTTAGCCACAGCATGTTAAAATAACCACACATCACTCAGAACAGAAGATTAAGGAATCACAGCTTACTTCTTGCTCAGAGGACATGGTCCTGTGGGTCCAAATCTTTGGCAGGTCACTGACCTTCCACACTGGCTTTTGCGTTACCAGGATAGATCACAACTTCAGCCACTGCTAGAGGAACTTGAGCAGTCCATGCAAGGAGAGCTAATCTTCTTTTCTCCACTGGGGATCTCAGCATATATGTCAAGAGAAGGAATAAGGACTTTCATTTTAGGTAGGAGAACAGCTAAGAAGCAAGTTTTTCACACCATTTTTCTATTTTACTTAATAATTCACAGTCAATCAGATCGTTAATTTTAAATGGTAAATGCACTCATCAAGAAAGCCCCCAGGATCTAACAAGTAATCCAGTTGACTGTATCGTTACAGCAACCATGAAACAAATAAGCTGTGAATGTGAAGGCTCAGCATTTACAAGTGCTTTTTGACTTGAAATGCTTGCAGCATTTAACTCTATTGGATTTGTTAATTAATAAGGAATGGAGAAAAAAAGAAAGTCTGTACCTGACCCAAAGAATTTAAACAAACAAAAAAAAACCCACCAGAAAATAAACACAAGGGACTTCACCCATTTAGTCCATGTTGATATCCTTGCCTTGCTGGTTCCCTAACTATTTTACAGCATTTCTTCGGTGCTCATGATCATAATGTTTACGTTCTTCCCATGACAACATTCCTCATGAATTTCTCAAGCCCTGTTCTCTTCTTTCTGTTTGGAAACAACTCTTCCTGGTGAGCAGGGGAGTAGCCTGACTTCTTCCCCTACTTTTATCTTCTTCTGTTGGTAACTTTTTGCTGGGAAAGCTTTGCAAGAGAGAAGTTAGCTGCACACCCTGAGAGTAGCCAGGTACAGAGTGGTGTGAGCTCCTCCAGAGACTTGCTTTACTATCAAAGTCCCCTACCCAAGGAAAGTTCATCCCTGGCTCTCAAGTGCCTTTTCATAGGGCTTATGAAGTTGCATGGTCCAGCAGGAGTCCAGCCACCTTCCCAGGTTGCAGGTATGGGTTTGGTCAACAGTACCTCAACTCATGGCCTGCTTCTAAGCTTAAGATTCAGAGCTTTGGCCTTGACTTCATACCAAAGCAGACGGGGAAGGACCTGGAAGGGCTTCCCTCCTCAGCTACAGCTGCAGTGATTTATAGCAACTTGCTGCAGACATTAAACCAAAGAGAATAAGTGCAGGTGCATCCTTTACTGAAAAGAAGACATCAATTTTTCCAGAAAAATGAGCAAAGAAATAGGAAAGTTACTTTGCAAAGTCAATCTGATTTTCTCATCTAAGCACTGAGCAAAACTCAACTCTTTGCATTGCTTTAGCACAAAGAAAAGAGAGTTCCCAAGCTGCCTGTTGGGAGCAGTTTCTGCTCCATGGGGAAAGTGCTGGTAAAGTCACACCAGGTATCACGGTGCATGAGATGGATAGTTGTGTACCAATGCTTGGGTCTGTGCCTGGGACCTCTTTATTTTACTAAAATGGAAGTGACTGGTGACCTGGATAAGCACCACAGTCTGCCCTCTAGGCACTGTCTCTAAAGTACCCATGGGAAAGAGAAAAAATTCAGTATGTGTCTTAAACTTACATTTCTGGGAAAGTTTCCTTTGGAAAAAAAGGACTATATGTGTCATTGATAGCTTCTGACACAATATAAATTTTGATAGTGACTTTTATCAGGTTTTTCAGGCACAAAAGCGTACATTTTTATTAATTATGTGAGCACTCAGCTCAGCCTATAGAATAGCAGTTGAGGCAATCCAATGTAACATTATTTAATTATAGTGGAGAAAAAGTCATCAGACTGCACTGTGGGTGCTAAATCCGATAGAAATGTCAGATTTGCAGTGGCCTGAAACACAACTATTTTTAAACCATACAGTTTTAGTGCACAGGGTTATGTCACAGGGTTAGGCTATGAACAAAGTTTTCTTAAATCTACCTCCCAGCTTTTGGGCACTGGCTTATTTGCCACTCCAGAAAACATGCTATTCAAATTAAAACCGATTAAAAAGTTATCATTAAAACCATCTCCATCCCATTCTCAGCCTGGGGCAGCACAGGGTTTCGAATGCAATGCTGTCCCATCCAGAACCACGGAGATAAAAGGATGCTCCCATAAAACCACCCATCAGGACCACCAGAGTTAATCCCCTGCAGCAGCACACTGCTGTTCATGCAGCACAGGTCCTCCCAGCCCTCAGTCCTTGCTCCTCTCCTCATTCCCATCCCTCCTTCTGGTTTGTCCTCCTCTACAGAGGGGGTCTTTGGACTGATGAAATTTCTTTATGATTTCAGAGAAGGCAGGACAGAAATCCACATACCCGGAGCTGCTTCTTAAACTGGCTCTGTCCTCCCGTGTCCCCCGCAGAGCCAAGGGAAGCCCCTAGCAGCATGCAGGAAGCCATGATGGGAGTCAGCAAAGCCTTGCAGGCTCCTGGACCACTTCCCAACACCCAAATTACACTGGCTGAGGATTCCCCCCACTGTAAAAAATTTCAGCTGCCACTTTGGGCACTCCCCACAGTGCAGCAATATTCTGGCTTTTGGTTTGAATTTGTAAGGATATAAACGTTCCCACAATGAGTAAGTGCCTGAGCCAGCTAACAGTATTTTTTCTGCAGCTCTGAATTACATCCTCCTGTGCGGGCAGCTGATACTGGTTGACCTTGTTTATATAAACATCACTGTGGAGAAGTCCCCACCTTCAGGGTAACTGCCCCCAACCCAGCTTTGGTACACAAGATCTTGCTTTCCAGTTCCCTTCTCAGCCTTCATAACTCTCAGGCATGATTTACTTAAAAAGAAAGCAGAAATACTCAACAGTGCTCAGTACTTCAAACAAAGACAAAAAAACTCTGGGTTCAAGTACGTTCAACTTTTTGTTTTACTCAAAAGAAGAAATAAATGCTGTTCATTTAAAATATATAAAAAATAAATCAGTAGATCAGGTTATTCCTTAAATGAATGGTGTATGTAAAATATATGTTCATAAAATATTCCCTGAAATACAGAAAGCTTCCATTTTCCCAGCTGAAAACTTCAGGAAGGAATAAGGATCTTGTTACAATTGTAGGCAGAGCTGTGTGGAACTATTGTTATTATTTCAATTAAACTTTACTAAAAACTATCTGCAAATGGTTAGCTGGGATGCCAAGCATCTTAAAGTTTGCTTTCTGTCTTCATTTCAGGGACCTAAAAATTGAGAATTTTCTTCTCGATGAGAACAACAACATCAAAATTGTTGGTAGGTGCATGTTATCTGTGAAGCTTGATTTCAACTTCTTATTTTGTGTGGCTTTCATCGACAGTTCAGCTACCATTTAACCAGCACATTTTATGAGTGCGCTTGTGATTATTCAATAAACGTATTTGAACTTTTAGAATAAACAAAAGTTATGAAGTATAACTTAACAGCTTGTTTATTTGAGCTAAAACATATTTTTAAGAGAACAAGGAAAACAATTTTGCCTGTTGTTTTCCCTTGTGTATTGCTGGAAAAGAAAGAAACAAATACAGCTTTTATGTGTATAAAGCTGTTCCTAGCAGAAGTGATTTGTAGACAAAGAAATAAATCTTCTGGGGTGAAACACAGGTATGGAAGCATTAGCTTCTGTCGAGTCATTACTTCAACTAGAAACTTCATCATTTGGTATGTGTAAAAAAAAGTAAAATCTACTGTTTTGGTCACTAACAGAAACCTTGCTAGAGCTGAGGCAAACATTTACAAAAATGAGGGAATTTGCACCAAGCAGTTAACACAGCTCAGAGAAACATTAATTTTATTCTATGGAAACCGCACAGAAAAATCCCCTCAAGGGGAGCTTACTTTTAGAGACGCCACATGTTTAACCCAGTGTTTCCCAAACCTTTAAAAGCTTAACACCTCTGAGAAAAAAGGCACCAACTCTTCATCCCTGTTTTATAGCCAGCCAGTCCTTTGCAATCACACCTTTCTCTTCCCTTCCCCTTGCACACATGCACGTACACTGAGAAAAAAGCTTAAGTTAGCACATTTTACTCCACATTTACAGCAGGCTAAAGCACGCCCAGCTGAGCAGAACCCCATAGCACATTAAGCCATGATAATGCATCTGTGTAGCTGTGCTCTTGTACTAGCTTACAGTTAACGGAGGCAAACTAAAATAGCTAAACCAAAATCAACCAAACAAGGCCCATGGCTGGGTAACTTCTCTGCTAATCCATGGCACATTTATTTGAACCCAAATTGGCATCCCCAGCTGAGATGTCACCAGATGCTAAAGCCAGCTGCTGTTTTCATCTTTCTCCTATCTTCAGTCAATTGCTAAAGTTAGACTTTTTTGAGAAGACACTTTGTCTGTGTTTTTGTGACTGTCAGATTTCGGACTGAGCAATACTGCAAAGTTCAAGGGTCTGTCCGAGGAGCTGTTACATACCCAGTGTGGAAGCCCAGCTTATGCTGCCCCGGAACTCCTTGCTCATAGGAAATATGGTCCAAAGGTGGACATATGGTCCATGTAAGTAGATCTAAAAACTTACTTACCAAAACACTCTCAACACTGAATGGTTTAGACAAGACACTGATAATAAACGTGTTGGTGGCACTCTGCTTTGGGGCATCGACAAGGAAAGCAGAGATATATCAGAGAAGGGTTGTCAGAAAAAAAAACCAAACAATTTTTCAGTGTGAAAAATGTATCTTGAAATGTATATCCATTGCAAAACACTGGAGAAAAAAATGAATGAGAAATACACGTGCTATTCTGGAGTAACCCCGTGGCAAGGGAAATCAACAAAAGGTAAGGTATCTGGATCTAAGAGCCTGTTCTGAAGAGACAGAGAAAGAACTTGTACATACCAACCCCCTCAGGTGGGCTCTCCTGTCCTTCTGGCACAGAGGTTCTGTTGGTACCCGAGTAACTTCTGTCAAAATCAGTGTAGCTCCTTGGAAGCCCTAGGCTAACAAAGGAGCATTTTCTATCTAAGACATATTTTGTCAAAAGAAGAAATCTAAAGAGGAAAACTGAGTCTCAAGGACACACAGATGGACACACAGACCAAAGATGTGGCTACAGTAGAGCTATGAGACCTTCATTCATGTCCTTGACTAGTGCCTTTATATCAGATTATGGTAAAAAAGTGGAGCTATTTACTTCATAGGTGGCACAAACCTGAATGGATTCCATTTTCTTTGTTCATAACTTCTATAGGATATGTGTCTTATTAAAGATAAGAATGTAGAAGGTGCTGTCAGAAGAGTGATTTTTCACCTAAATTATCTCAGACTTTTCAACTGCATTTGAGATTTGCAATTCTAACAGTCGAATTTGGGGTTTCTTTACTTTTTTGACAGTTTCTGTATGGAGCTGGGAAAATGACAGTATATAAAATCTATTTTTGTATCTTTTGATCTTCACAGATCTGGATAGGAAAACAGCTCTCCATTTTTATCTATATGTATGTGTGCCCATGTATCAGCTTCTTCTCAGCTGTTTTGATAGTGACCATATGCTCAGGTCTGAGTGTTCCATGTAGACCATGGTTTTTAAGACCATTTCTAGCACGTATGATTCAGGGCATAGAAGCTGAGTTTGAGTAATATAAACTAAGCCAAATCTTCATGTAGACTATTAAGATTCAAAAACCCAGTGACCAGTCAAATACACTTTTGTTCAGACTCTTCCCACCTATTTACAATTGCAACCATAAGTACCTGCAGTATCCTAACTAACAAGTGGTAAGGTAAAAATTCAGCTATCAAAGCTGATGATAAAAGCTTGTGGATTTCAAACAGCTTTACAATGCTTGAAAGAGTAACTGGATTTTTTAGCTTAGAAGTGCCACCTCCCATCCCACCCCACAACTGCAATGACCTAACAGATCATAAAGTTCTGCTTTGGTTCTACACACAACACTGCACTTGATCCAAACCCAAGCCACCTCATTCTCGACACCTGCCAGAAGGAACAGGAGGTCTGGATGCACAGAGCTTCTCTGAACTGGGATGTCCCACCTGCTCATCCAGCTGTGAGAATGTGGAGTTCTCAGCAGTCATTACTAAACCATGTATCTACAGAGGACAAAGCGTTTTAGTTTGATCTATAAGGTTGCTGGTACTGTACCTACTGTACTGGTTTAGCAGAACGGCCAGGGCAAGCCACAAACCAGACAGAGTTTTGTTTCTATCACTCCCCCCCGAAAATTAGAAGGGGTGTAAGGAAGAACAGGCTTAGGTTGGAAATTGAAAACTTATAACAAATTTAATGGCACAGGGAGAAAGAGTAACAGGTGGGGAGAAAGGGAAAATGCATATATACAAATATATACAACCCGAGCTCAGATGACCGGTGATACAGGCTGCTGAAAGGTCCTTCACTGCAAAGCTGATGGGAAGAAAAGAGTCCAAAACTCCAGCACTCAGTGCAGTCGGAGGCCGAAGAGCACGTGGCGAAGCTGGTAACCAAAAGCTGGGCCTTTCCTCTAGGCTGGTTCCACGTGGCGAGAGGCAGGCAAAGGGAGCGTGGCAGCAGAGAGCAGAAGAGACGAAGAGACCAAGAGCCAAAGAGGAGAAAGACTCCCAGAGGAGACTGAAGCCGAAGGGAGACCACAAGGGCAAGAGAGAGAAGCCCCCAGTCCTTCTGGCTTTTAGAGTCTGGCAGGAAAATGGGTGGAATACCGACACCTGATACCTGACACCCAGACCCCTTTCACAACAGGGTCCTGAACTCCACCCCTCATTCACTGGGTCCTGGCAGCAAAAGCCAATAAGATTTTTGCCTGCCCCTTTCAAACTATAACACCTACATATAGGCATCTGATTCAGATGCCTAAAGTAGAAACTTAAGATTCCTTTATGCTCAAAAAAGAAAGCGGCTTTATATACACAGAAATATATAATGCACAATATTCTTCTCAAGACCTGCGTCTGACAGACATACTGTATATTAGGGTTTTGATCCAACCATGATCCTTATACCTCAACTTCCTCTAAATTTAAAGGATATGAACAGTAGATGAAGTTAAGGGTAATGGGACAAATTGTAGCAAATTACTTCAGTATAAGTCTGCATTTCACGAGTGCTAGTTTGAATTTATATAGACATAACACAGACGAATCAGGTGTAGGGAATGCTGTCATCACTTAAATAGGATCATACTTACTTTGCATTTCAGATGTCTGAATGAAGGCAGAACAGTAACCTTAGAACTATTTACGGAGCTCACTCTGAATAAACATCACGTAACAGGTCAAGGGCTATATAAAACATATATAGACCTTGGTGTTTAACATACACATATTCTGTATCTGAGGCATAAAATATATTTACAATTTAAATCTGAATTGTTCACATTATAATAGTGGAAAAGAGAATTGTGATGGACTAAAATATGAATTAGAAAGACAAGTTACTTTTATTGTCACAAAATAAGTAAAGGATTACAGATCAGCTGGACTCTGGCATCAAGAGATTTCAGTGTAGTGCAAAAATACTGACTTTATGCAGCAGGACTGACAAGGTGTCTTTATAACAGGAACTAGAAAGCCATATTCAGTCAGAAGTACATTCAGAAAACCAACCAGGTTCAACTGCAATACCACTAAGGCTCCTATGAGGCAACAGTGAACAGCAGTGCCTGATTTGCCTGATCGTGAGTTTTGTGCATAAGATTTTAAAGATTCTTTGGAGGACTGGGAAGTGATTAGCTTTCATGCACCAGCTGAATTGAAGCAAAAGGTGCTGTACTCAAACAAATCCAGATAGTTCAGTTGGACAGAGGAGGAATAATCTGTTATAGCTAATAAACTTTGAAGTTTAACACACCATCAAATTCCACCTACAGTTAACTAGTAAGTGCGTCACTGTTGAATAGCTACAATTTGTGCATAAGTTTTTAAAAGATATTTTAGGATGACAGCTCAATCTGTTCCCAAATTACTGTACCATGGGGATTCAAAGAATCATAGAATCATCAAGGTTGGAAGAGACCTTCAAGATCACCCAGTCCAACTGCCTACCTGCATCACCACTAAATCAGAACACTCAGAGACACATCCAGACACATCTCGAACACTTCTAGGGATGGTGACTCCACCACCTCCCTGGGCAACCTATTCCAATACCCAATCACCCTTGCAGTGAAAAAAATTTTCCTAATGTCCAATCTGAACCTCCCCTGCTGCAATTTAAAGCCGTTTCCTCTTGTCCTTTCACTATGGGCATAGCAGAAGAGGCCGACCTCCGCTTCACTGCAACCTCCTTTCAGATAACTGTAGAGAGTGATGAGGTCCCCCCTAAGCCTCCTCTTCTCCAGACTGAACAACCCCAGCTCCCTCAGCCATTCCTCATAAGACATATTTTCCAGACTTCCCCACCCAGTAGCCTGATGAAAAGAACTATTGCCAGTTTAAAGCACCAATCATGTATATCATCACCAGCAATTTAAAGTACATAGTAGTGTTTGCAGTGCTGAAAAGAAAAATGTATTTAATGCTGTAATGACATTAGAGATCCATTTGAACTGCATATCACTCCCAGTCATCAGAGAATATTCAGAGGCACTTCTCTCACTTCAACTCCAGCTACATTTAATCCACGTGCTATTATGTACTACAGAACAACAATCCTTGCTACTTCAAAAAACTCAATGTTGTTTCATTGCAGCATGTTTCCTTTGTATCTCTGTTTTGGTTTTTTTACTTAAAGGAAAGTTTTGAAAAGCTTTAAATTCAAGGACTAGATCTCACCTAAATTTAGCCATTTAACAACCAGGCATCTGGGTTATCCCAGGCAGTTAGTGTCCTGTTATTGTCAGCACAGGGAGATAGGTCACCTCCTGAGACACCTAATTGTTGTCTAAAATAGCTGTATAACATAGCTGTGATGAATCCCTTGGCAACACCTGTCTCTTTTCATTTATAACCACTGTTACCTAGATTTTAGATGGTTAAAGTGAGACAAGATAAGTCTTAGTCAAGAGTAATAAAAAGCATTTATCCATATGTCACTGGTTCAAATGCAATCCAATGCAACTTTTAGGAAAAGGTGGCACCATCTTCTCATGGCTTTTCAATGGTGCCATCATCTTCTCATGGTTTTCAGCTGTTTGAAAACACTAAAAAAAATTGTAGTTGTGCACACCGCAAACAGCTCTGTGTCACATATAACATCTTTGTCGTCTGCACTAATGTACCAACCAGATCAATTAAATTAGAATTGTCTGAATTCCTAAAATGACTGTCTCGACTGAGTTCAGTAGAGAAATGGCAAAGGATGGCAAAGAGAAGTGCTGTTGTTGTGGCACAGCTCAGCCGAAGCAAGGAAGCACCATGGAGAGTGTTCGAGGAAACCTCCCCATTCCCAAACTCAGGGCAGCCAAGCAAGTTTTCCAAACACTGGTGCTTCTCCAAACTGAATGGCAAACCTTCACAAAGCTTGCTGGTCACTGCTAGCAGACTCTTAGTCTTTTTCAAGAGTTAAAGTTTTAAGTCTTCAGCCAACAGCAAGCTGTTACCAAACGAATGCCTTCTAGGCATAAGTCACACCTAATTTAGCAATCTGAGCAAAGCAAGAAGAGCTGAATTACTATTTGGAACAGGATCTATCACATCAGTCCCAGTTCTTTGTTGTCACTCAGCCTCCAAAACGAAATGCTTTATTCTGATGGGCTGGGTACACTACACTGACACTCCAATGAGTTTATTTTAAAAATAAACAGCAGGTTTCCACTTTCAACACTGCAGGCTTTCCAGTCACTCACTGTACAGCCTATTTTACACACACTTCCCACAACATTCTTTTCTAGATAAAATGGCATTTACACAAAGAAAAAAGGCGTAAGATGTGTATTCAGTACAAATTGCTGCTTAGAGGGAATTTATAACCTCATTCGTGATACTGAAGGCAAACCTCTGAAGCCTGACTCATAGCTTTGTGGGATTTCTAAAATAATATTTATTAGCATTATACAGAGCTCTGATGTTTGTCTTTTTCTTTGACAGAGGTGTAAGCATGTTTGCTATGCTAACCGGCACATTACCCTTCACGGTGGAACCTTTTAATATCAAGCAACTACATCAAAAAATGTTAATTGGAGAAATCAACCCTATTCCATCAGATATCTCCCCTGGTAAAGCACTCCAATTTTCTTAATGAATACTGAGGTATAAAAGGTCTAACCCATGTAATAAAGTTAATTTAGCCATAATGCAATCCTCTGGAAAATAAAAGATACCTTTTCCAGATGATTTATTTGCATTTATAAATAACTTTTTTGTGCCTTAGGCAAGATCTCTTCATCTCAGGCTAGTAGGAAAATAACATTGTTGCCTCTTTAAAAGACCACTATTCTTGGTTCTTATTTACAGGAGCAATAGCATGTACATTGCTTTTCCTAAGTGTAGCAGCTGTGCAGTAAATGAGAACACTGTCATGTTTAGTATGTCCCATGCTGTGTGTCATAGATAGTCATCCTTTCCTGGTTTTCTCAAAAAACAGTTATCAAAATCTTAGCTATTTCTCCCTGAAGAGCTTATCTTTTAGCTACAGCCAGAACCCACAACTTGAGATAATTAAAGAAATGTGAGGGGTATTTTTGTGAAGGGTCTGTTCATATTTTTCATGAGGAAAAACTGAAAAACAACATTTTTCAGTGAATTTGACTGCCAATATTTAAGGAGGTACAATCTGTGGAGTCTTTTAGGACAACTGGGAAATTTAACTCTCAAAAGCTGTAGCCTGAATTACAGCCCGTGGCTCTAAAACCCAGAAGTCATGTTGGTATATATACACTCTGGGTTAGCAGTCCAAAATGTACTTCCTCAAAGCTCAAAATTCTGCTGTTTTGCAATGATTCTTGTGAACCTCTGGCTTTAGTTCCTATTTTTGCTTCACCTGGACTGGCATATTCTCTGTTGACCATCACAGGCTTGGACCCCTTCTCTCAAACATTGTCATGCAGCTTCACTGACCATGTCAGAAGGCAGAGCAGAATGAGACATGAATTCAGATCTCATCATCATTTTGAGTAGCTTTGCTCTGATGTTAGGCAAGAATGAGCCTAGGAAGCTTGATTAGCTTCAGCAGCTGCCTGCAGCCAAGTGCTGAGAAGCAGCAAACAGTTCCAGACTAAGCTAGCTGGATCTAGTCTGGAGTTACAGTATTAAGATGAGATGACTGTGATGATTCAATTTCTTCTTCTCCCCCAGTAAACAGTATGAGGATATCTACCATAGCTGTCCAGGATGTTTGTACATTAGTCTCTCATTTATCTTTCTTTTGAGATTGGTTACCAGATAGCAGCTCTTTTTTTCTACGAGCCTGCCATAGCTGCAATTATTATATTTCTAATTTTTCTTATTTATGCTATTGTTATAGCTTCTACTAATAAATGCATTATCTCTGCTTTTCTACAAAGCCCACACAGTTAGTGGAAGATTGAGGAAAACTCCATTGTTCCCTTGCCCATTGGGAATTTAGTGAGAGAGCAGTAGTAAACAAGCTTTGCATACTTTAGGTCTAAGTTCTTCTGAAGGAGATTACAAGTGAAAGGAGGAATATGTTCCCAGTTCAGTGCTCACTTGCCATTTTGCTCATTTCAAAACTTCCCCAAGGGTATGGAAGAATTCAGTAGAGTTTTCCCAAGAAGAAAGAAAAGACAAGGACTTCATGCAGTGGTGGACCGGAGTGACAGACATACAGGAATGTTTGAGCTTTCTCTGTCCCAACTCCAGGAAGCCTAAGCACAAGACATCATCTGAGCACTCGAGTCCATCTCCGTCCCTCAATACAGAGAGTTTTATCAATGTGATTAGTTTCTTTGTGTGAGGAATGTAACTCCTGGGTAGTGAGCTGGCACAGGAGGCCCATTCTTAGAGCCTCCATCAAATGCTGAGTGAGCACAATGCTGAGATTTCTACTGATGCAATAGGCTGCATTCGCTGGGGTAAATCAAGCAAATTAGGAAGAGAGGTCCAGTGCTGTATCTATAGCAGCATCCACAGGTCCATAGCATGCCTCCTGGCATGCTTTGGCCCATGCTGCCCACCTTGGTCAGGTGTCCTTGAGGGAACAGAGTCACTACACAGGACCGCAGCAGTCTCAGAGGAGAGCTGGAGCTGTTTTATTTAGCAGTCCAGAGGTAGCCCTAAAGGCTGGATTTTAGCTCAGGTTCTTACAGTGTGAAGGAGGAGGGCAAGTGCCACATTTCTGAAAAAGGAAAATTTTGCATTGCCCAAATAATCAGATATTGCTAGTAAACAAGCCATTTCATCTGAACGCTGCACAGGAGCTGTACACTTCATGCAGTCCTTACTTGAGCCTGACCCTGATAAGAGGCCTGGAGTCAAAGAAGCAATAAAAGACAAATGGTTGAATGAAGGCTTCACCAGGAAAATACTGAATGCTGCAACCTATGAAAACAGGTAACAAAATTCACATCTCTCTTCTAGCTTGGGTTTCAGGATTCAGGATTTGGGGGGGAAGTGATGGGGGTTTTAGGAATTTCCTGGTTTGTTTGTTAAGGAAGATTTTTGTTACATGCTCAGGGCAGTTCCAAAATGAGAGAATTTTATTTCAGAAAACACCACATCTGCTTTTCCAACCAATGAATAAATTTTATGTAAGAAGAAACATCCTTATAGAATAGCTTATATCCTTGTATCAATAGTTTTGTTCTCAACATGCCCCACTCTTGCCACTAATTTCTAGACAGTGTGATTCTAACCCTTTCCTGCAAAATTACATCTCGCGTGACCACCTGAGGGAGTGACATTTTATATATTACACTGAAGTTCTTGTTATTCCAATAATTTTTATTCTCATCCATCTTTGTAACTGGCCTTAACTAATCTCCATTTTTTCTTACCAAGCCACTTTATGGTTTAACTTTTTATAAAAGTTTGAAACAGATATGTGCAACTTGACACTTCACATAAACATTGCCAGCTTTTGAGATGTGATTTGTCTTTCACGTTGGGAGGCTGCCGAGTATACTTCGCATGTCTTTAAATACCTCATTTCAGTGATAGACCTTTTGCATCTTCCTCACAGCTAGAAGTAGCTAGTCATGATCAAATATTTTGTGTCCAGATCATTATGTAAAAGTCACTAGTTTGCACCAACCAAAATAGAGAGTAATTTGACCTATGCAATCTGCACCGCGTGCAATAGTGTCTACAGGGCACACAGCAGGGTTTCTTACCACAATCCAGGCAATCCACTGCCAGTCACAGAAATCTATGTGCAATTTGTTCATTTCTCTGAGAATTGCCCACCCTTCCTACCTTCGTCCTCCTCCCCACCCTTCAGGTGTGTCTGTGCCCATTTGTACTGAAGTTTGACAAGTTTGAAAAAATGCCTTAGGAGTCTCAGAATCCAACACCAACATGTTTCTAAAATGCCTTCACTAGACTTTACTACTCACAGAAGCCTGTGAGTAAAAGAATTATCATTATAATGTAACTAGTTTTATCTCACAATCTTATTTACATAAAAATAAAAATCCCCTGTACTTCCCCATAGTTCTTTTTTTGACCTTTGAGATTTTCCCAGCTTTGGGGGCTGTTTCTGTCTTCTTACACACACACACACACACACACGCACGCACTATCCCTCTGTTAATCCATTTAAGACTACTGTACTGAGAACCAAAATATACGCAGTAGATTAAAATGAGAAAATGCTGCTTTCCATCTTTTAGTTTTTCAAGCTTGGTCCTAGTGGGTGTCCTTTCAGAGTAATCAGTTATATCAACAATAGAACATTTAATAATGCAGTAACAGAGCCTCAGCCCAGCAGTCAATTTAGCACAGCCAGACAGAGGATTTTTGCACAACTCTGTATCATAATCTGCCTGTACAATCGATTCAGCCTACTCCAGCTACACCATGAGAAGTGCATTTCCCACTTACTGTAAATTCTGGTCTTGTACCTGAACACACCATTTGTATTTAAATACTTTTTCCTAATATTTCAGTGAATTGAATCCTGTTGTTTTAAACTACATGACAGAAATGATGGAGTTCAGTCTTTCAGAAGTTATCAGCATTTTAATAAATAACAGACCCTCTTCTGCCATGGCTTCTTACTGCTTATTGCTGAAAAAACTTCTGAGGAACCAGAAAGACTGCAAAAGAGCCCAGGTAAGATATCATGATTATGACAAGCATGAAGTGCTCCTTGGATTCTTATGGTGAACATCGCAACAGCCAGACAGCACGTGTGAAAAAGGTGCTTGTTCATGGAATGGAAACAAAACTCAGTAAAAATGGTAATGAAATTGCAGATCTGGATGCAGTCTCAGGAAAACTTCATTCTGTCATCCTCTGAAGTGATTGTTTTAAGAGATTTTTTTTCCAGAGATGAAGATACCTTCTTTTTTTATGACTAATGAAGTTTAAAAATGGACTGCCTGTTGTAATGGGATTGAGAACTATTTTGCTTTATATAAAAGATTACTTTTCCATTGGGGAAAGGAGCATTAGCATCTCAGTGACCTTGCCAACCTCTCCCTTTCTGACCTGTCCACAAGGGCCTGATACAAAGTCTGGGGAGGTGAGTGGGAAGCTGTGAAAGCTGTAAAATCTTTCCCCAGCATCTTTTTTTTTTGTATTTTTACTACTGTATCTTATGCTCACACTCCAGCTCCGTCTCACTCAGGGACATGTAGTGAGATCAGAGTGGACAAGAATTTAAAATATAAATTCAGAAAAGTATGGTAATCACTGGTAAGGTCACAATTAGTTAAAAAGGCTGTAAGCTTTTCTTTTACAACCGTCTCCACTAAGGGGTTCACAGCTCAGTCATAAAAATTTTGCTTCGGGCAGAAACTGGGCAGACAGGAAGCCAAATTCCAGCTTCTAACACACAAGTGCAATGGGAAAAGTTTCAGCTACAAACCAACACACATCAGCGATTAGCCTTCCAGTCAAAGTCTTTGCCCTGGAGAAGCTGTATTTTGAGAAGGTCCAGTTGACTCCTCTAGAAATTATTCAGATGAGCTTGAGCAGATCCAGATCTCCATCCCAGCACACCACCCTAAGGTTGCAACAACCTGGGCAGTTTGCAGGCAGAGGCATAACTCAAAAATATGAGTTAAAGAGCATGTGTGTATGTGTTTGCTTAGGGGGAGGAGGCTTTCCTTCACATATGTGATTTTTTTTCATATTATAATTTTAAATTGGATCTGCTAACTCATAAGTCACTCAAAATGAGCAATATTTGAAGGCTATCAACCAGCTTTCTTGAATATCTAGATATCAAGCTGATTTACAGCCCCTAGAGATCTAGCCTTCCAGGCAAATGGTAGCATTTCATATTCTCTGTAACCTCTGTCAACATCCTACCTGGGTGGAAGAAGGAAGCGATGGTGTGCATAAAGTAGAGTTACAAGCTGATTAAGGGGCTGTGTTGCTTCCTGCCACCCCTGGCATCCAAAATACCCTCTTAAGACAGAGAGTCAAGCTGAATTCAAGCACAGATCCCCAAAACGGCTCCAACTGTTAGGTAATAACAGTACGGACTATTGTTTTGAAGTCCTACTATACAGATATTTACTAGGCAGGCTGGAAGTTTTGATAGAGCAAGGAGAAAAAGAGGGGAAGTTTAACAAAGGAATGACTGAGGTTTTCTTTCTCTGTGTTGACATTTTTCCAGTCAAAGGTTTAAACTCAAACTGGCACTGACCCAAAATCACCTAGCTAGCTACCAGCTCAAAACAGTGGTGGCTTTCACAGAATCACAGACTGACTGAGATTGGCAGGAACCTCTGGAGGTCATCTGGTCCAAACCTCTGCTCAAGCAGGGCCACCTAGAGCTGGTTACCTAGGACTATGCCCAGGTGGCTTTTGAATAACTCTAAGATTAGAGACTTCACAACTTCCCTGAGCAACCTGAATCAGCGCTCAGCCACCCACACAGGTAAAAAGTGTTTCCTGATGTTCAGAGAGAACCTGTGTTTCAGTTTGTGCCCATTGCCTCTCGTCCTGTCACTGGGCACCACTGAAACAAGCCTGTCTGTGTCCTCTTTGCACACTCTCTTCAGGTATTTATATACCTTGATGAGATCCCAGGAGCCTTTTCTTCCCTAGATTGAACAGTCCCAGCTCTGTCAGGTTCTCCTCATAGGAGGAAAGTCCCTTAGTCATCTTTGAGACCCTTTGCTGGACTCTCTCCAATACGTCCATGTTTCTCTTGTACTGGGGAGCCCAGAATTGGACACAGTATACCAGGCATGGCCTCACCAGAATCGAATGGAGAGGCAGGATCACTTTCCTCAAACTGCTGGCAATGCTTTTCCTAATGCAGCCCAGGATACCATTAGCCTTCTTTTGCTGCAAGGGCACATTGCTGGCTCATGTACCACCTGGTGTCCACCAGGACCCCCAGGTCCTTTTCTTTCAAGCTGCTTTCCAGCTGGGGAGGCCCCAGCATGTCTTGATGCCTGGGGTTTTCACTTCCCCTTGTTGAACCTCCTGTTGAACCTAGAAGGGACATGTCTGGCATGTGAACTGGAGTCTATTCAGTCGTGTCATATCACAGCTACCCATTTCTACACCTTTCCTCTGTCCCTTTCCATGTAGTTCCCAGGCATGCAGTTCTTTCTTCTGCACCACAAAACAGTGCTGATCTGCAGGTTTGACATGGGAACTTCTTAAATACACATTTAGGCAGACAGAATCTCCCTTTGATGTCTCTGCAGGCAAATTACTTGTTTTTAGGAGGACAGCTTTGCTGAGGACCTGAAATACAGGCACAAGCTAAATGCCCAAATTTGGCAGATTGGATTCAATCATAAATAATACTTTCTAATATCTGTTACTAAGACAAAGAAACCAGGAAATTAAAAAAGACCAATTCATACCATCTTCCCCATCGTTAAAAGTTTGTTTCCTGTTGTTTGTTAGCACAGGGTTTGGAAATGCTACCTTTAAACTCACAAACTCAAAGCCTGCTACTAGTACCATTTAGAGATTATTCTATTATCAGAGTGTATGTAAAACTCATAGGTTTTTACTATATAGTCATTCTGCATCTTTTGTTTCTTAATTTTGTCCTTCTACTCCCTCTTACATTCTTTTGTATCACAAAACTTAATATTTCTCCCTTGCTAGTAGTTAGGCTCTGCAAATATTTGTCTTTTATAATGATTACTTCTCAGTTTCTTCTTAATCAAGCCTTACACACAATTAATCGGTGCAATCACTCCTTTGAAATCATGCTACTGGTGCTACCACTCTCTTGTCAGTTTCTCCAGTGTTCAATAATATTCCAGTTTCCCAGAAAGGCTGGGTTTGGGCAAAATAGCTGGGAGAGAGAGGGAAAGACTGGCTAAGAAATCAAGTTGGACTTTCTTACTCAATGCTCTTATTTTTCCAGTGTCCTCTGGCCTGTTCTTCAGCAAAAACTACTTTATGCACATGCTTACACAATGGCAAAACTTAGCCCTAAGCGTATGTTAAGTATATAGGGAAAAGAAAAGAATGCATCTCTTGGATCCCAAGGCGGAGCCCCACACGGGTGGCATGACGTTTTTGGGCAGAGCCAAAGCCAAGAGCAGCTCCCAGCTCCCCTGGAGCCTAGCCCACGCTGAGCTGGCATGGCTCTCAGAGGAGGCAGCTGTCAGGGCATTATCTTGGGGGGGAGGATTCTCTGCTTTGGTCTAAAAGAGGCCAAATTCAACCACCTCTTTGGCAGGCTGCAATGAACTTCTCCAACCACAGGGAGCTGAAGCTGAGGAAGAAGCATAAAGATTGTTAACAGAGCGCGAGGGGGAAATTTCCCACTTTTTCTTCATGTTCTTGTTGAGATCCTGATAATGTTACTGGAGCTTAATTACAACAGCATGGGTATTTGATATTTGTATTACAAATTATGCCAAGTATATTTCAAAATGCATAGATAGATGTTCTTTCTTTCTACTCTGTACAATGCCAACTATTTGCTATTTATTACTAGCAGTGTGTGATCCATCATTAAATCACATAATTTCCTTTCAGCTCTCCAGATCTTGCAAATGTATGCATCTGCTTTAACTTTAAGTATATGAATAGTTTCACTGAGCTCAACAAGACAACTTGTGTGCATAAAATTGAAGTATAAAAATTAACATTTGCATTGAAATGAGTGCAAATTTAAATCTAAATGAGTGAGGCAAATAAGTAACAACAGTCACATCTAAAACAAAGTTCCCTGAAAACAAGTTGCCACTCATTTACATTATTTCTTTCTAGGACTGTAAAGGATATTGTGTATTCTTGTCTGCCTATGAAAAGAGATATTCACAGACAGCTAATATTTAAAAAGCAGTAAATTTATGGTAAAAAAAATAATACTCTAGTATTTTTGAGCAAATTAAAAACCTCCCCTCAAGTGAATTGTAGAGAAAGTTGGCATCTGGCTCTTCTGAAAATTCTGTCCAAAGAGAATTAAACATATCAAATATCAACACAAACGAAAAAGTATTTGCATTCATGACAATGTTCATGAATAATATGCAATAAAAAATTCTACCAGCACAATCAGCCCAAAACATTGTTTGGAATTCAAACACATATTCACAAACCACTGCATTCAGCTCATTCAAAGCAGCAGACTACGCTATAGTGTTTCACACAATACCAAAGAAACATACAATTTCCTAAGGACAAATTTTCAGCAGAACTTCTAATCTACAACTGCAAAAAAGTCTGTGGAAATTATTTTTCATGTACAACCCCCTCCTGTGTTTGAAAAAACAGTGCAAGTCATTGTATTTGTAAGTCCTTCTTGTATACACAAATTAACATTTCTACATGCAAATAATAGTTTTGGTGGATGCAAACAGATGTGATTCTCATTTTTCTGGGTGCAATTAGAGAAGTCTGCTGAAAGCTTGACCCTGAAAAAAGCATAAGATCCTTTCCATGTTCAAATTTGAGCCATAAGTCATTGGGCAAACTTAAAACACAGGCTGTCCTTTTATGCATCGTAATTTCTCCAAGCAATGTATTTACATTTTATGTGTTCTGTTGTAGAAGAGGGAGCCTTAATGATTACAATTTGCCATCCAGAACTTTATAGCTAGTCCTTGCATAAAATAGCATTTCTGCCAAAAAGCTTCCTGCCCAGGTGCTTAACCAATTAGCTCTTAAGAGGTCTGGCAGTAAAACCAGTCATGGCAAGTTTTCTGATATACTGTATATAAGGTGACAGCTTGCAAAATGTAAGACGAAAATTTGTTTTCTTAACTAGCAGTGTGTAAAATCCTGGGAGACTATTTGATTGCATGGTCTAAAATGCTTATGACATCTCAAATTCCCAATTGATCTAGTGTGGTTTTAGCAATATGTTGTCAACTTAAACATATTGTGTTTCTTTTTATAAATACTTTAAAAATAATTTCCTTAATTGTGATTGGGTGCTGCAAATATGTAGGAAGGATGGAGTAACCCCACAAGTTTGAGGTTTGGAACCCTTCAATTTTTTCCAAACATTTTTGCTAACTCACAAAATACATGCAATCTTTCAAAAGTGCCTTTTCTCCACAAATTACACCCACTTTTTATAATGGCATGTTAGATTAAAAACATATTTTTCACAAGGGGAGTACTCTGCAAAGCAAAGAGTAGAAGAAAACCATAAAAGATAAATATACCATAGTAAAACAAATTACTTATCTGATTCTGGAAGCAAGAAGTTTGTATTATGTGGGGATGGCAGAGAAAAGGTCAAAACTCACTACAGATAATCCTTGAAGTGGTACCTGCATAACGACAAAGTGGGTCTGTCAAAGATGATATGGAAAATGTGCACAGAAACTTGCTACTGAACTGGAATATCCATCTAGGTAGTCAATACATTTCAGAAATTTCATTTTCAGGAGTGCCAGACCTGAAAGAAGATGGTCTTTTGAGAAGCAGCACACAGGACTTAGTATTGTAGAAAGGGATTTATTTCACTGTTCAGCCCTTGCATTTTCACAAGGTTTTGATACCTGAAACTCAGTGTGCATGAGGCTACCACAGTGAGGAACCTGAAGACTTGAATGATAGGACAGACAAGTGTCCTAGATATCAGAACACACCACCACATACATGTAGGATGCACATAGGAATAAGGGTGACAGCACTGCAGCGGGAGAGAGTTCTGGAGCCCATGCTAGTGCCAGGATGCTCAGTCCTGTTACAACAGCTTCATGGAGGTCTTTCCTGCTGCAATCCCACTGCAACACCTTCCCAGGACTGGGCTACCCCTGTGCTGACTGCCTCTCCTCACAGCAGACAACAACAGTCCCACAGTAATAGGGGATGGCTCACAGCATCTTATAATGTTTTTGCTTTGCAGCATGAGCTTTGTGGTACCCTGGTCTCCCTTAGGCATCTACTAGCAGACTCTGCAAGCCATAAGCCTTGGAGGAAGTGTTATGGGCTCTCCAAAGAATTCTCCAGTGGGTTTTCATGGAAACTTGCTCCGTATGGTCTGTGTGGTAAGAGGCAGGGTCTGCCAGCCCATGTGCAGCTGGGTTTCAGGAAGAACTTCTGCCATGGGGTCTGCCAGGATGAAAAGTTGGTGTGTGGAACTAAGGCTTGTGTGAAAACAAGATTTCCCATTGCCCATGATATATTGCAATAGCCTTTAAAGTTCAAGGTGCTTTTTTTGTTCCATACTAATCGAATGGTGTCTGATCATTTTGCAGAGGGAAAATGAAGTCAAAACCCACAATATTAATATTGATAAGCATTTGAATAAGGAGTCAGAAATTCAGATTTCCCAGAAGGCTGAAATGGACCCTCTGGAAAACCTCAGGAATTATGGCAACAGGGTATTTCCTTCTGTACTAACCCTGGCAATGCCAGATGGTATTCAAGAAGATGAGATTGCAATTACACTGGAAAACCAAGAAAATTTGCCAGAAGGTACTGTTCTGGAATATAGTCTTGGCATCTTAGTCTGAAAGGGTATGAGGGTATCTATCTGGGAAAAAAAGGAAAAACGATTCCTGAAAACGCCATATAAATATCCTTCCACTTTGTTTTGAAATTACAAGTGTTTTGAGCAATTGTTTCCCAACTTCAAGTTTTGTGATTGATTTAATGTTGATCAGATGAAAGAAATAGCAGGTGAACACCTGATGCAGTTTATACTCTGCAGGTACTAATTACAAATAACCGTTCAGTGTCATTGTGCAGCTTGGTTCCTCCATGAGTCACGCTGGGATGGTACTAGTACTGCTAAGGCACTTCCAAGAACAGACATTTGTGAGTAAAAAAAGGAAATTATTTGCATTGCCAGGATGAATGTGAGGATGATGCGAGTGTCACAACTTCACTATACTCAAGAAGGGGTTGCACTCACATCCATGACATCATTTTCCATAGTCTCAAAAAAAATAGAAGATGCATAGTACCAGATAACTAAGGTCCAGATCTGAATTTATACTTATTTCTGTTTTTTAACGTGATAAATAGCCCCAGAAGCATAAATGAATAGAATCATAGAATCATAGGATGGTTTGGGTTGGAAGAGGCCTTTAAAGGTCATCTAGTTCAATCCCCCTGCCATGGACAGGGACATCTTCAACTAGATCAGGTTGCTCAGAGCCCCATCCAACCTGGCCTTGAATGTTTCCAGGGATGGGCTTCTACCACCTTTCCGAGCAACCTGTTCCAGTGCTTCACCACTCTCATTCTAAAGAACTCTTCCTAATATCTAGTCTATATCTACCTTCTTTCAGTTTAAAACCACTAATCATTGTCCTAGTGCTACAGACCCTTGTGCTACATTGTCCTAGTGCTACAGACCCACAAGAAAGACATGGACCTGTTGGAATGAGTCCAGAGAACAGCCCCAAAAATGGTCAGAGGTCTGGAACACCTGTGCTATGAGGAAAGGCTGAAGGAGTTGGGATTGTTCAGCCTGGAAAAGAGGAGGCTTCAAGGAGACCTCATTGTCACCTTTCAATACCTAAAGGGGGCCTACAAGAAAGATGGGGACAGGCTTTTTAGCAGAGCCTGTTGTGGTAGGACCAGGGGTAATGATTTTGAACTGAAGGAGGGTAGATTTAGGTTACATATAAGGTCCCTTCCAACTCAAGCTACTCTGTGATTCTGTGAACTCTCTCAGCATTTCCTCATAGGAGAGGTGTTCCACACCTCTGATAATTTTTGTGGCACTCCTCTAGACTCACTCCAACAGCTCCATGTCCTTTTTGTGCTGAGGACTCCAGAGCTGGATGTAGTACTCCAGCTGGGTTCTCACCAGACCAGAGTAGGGGGGGGAGAATCACCTCCCTCAACCTGCTGAACACACTCCTTTTGATGCAGTCCTGGATAGGGTTGGTCTTCTGGGCTGAAAGCACACATTGCTGGCTCATGTTGAGCTTTTTATCTACCAGTACCCCCAAGTCCTTCTCTGCAGGATTCCTCTCAATCCCTTCATTCCCCA
>VZRW01003890.1:141896-171448 GCA_013398125.1 Aegotheles bennettii | reverse complement strand
AGGTCAGGCTGACAGGGCTGTAGGGACTTGAGATGTGCTCAAGTCCAGGGACTTGAGACATGCTTAAAACCAAAAAAAGAAAATAACTTCCATACCTCCTGCATTCTCTCAGTTTGATGTCAACAGGATCCCATCATGTAGCAGTATGTAGATGTCACACAATACAATACAGTCCCACGGTACAAAGACATGATGCCTACAGGCCACAGTATCCCTGAGAATCAGAGGATCAGAAGTTTTAGGCAGATATTTAAAATTCCTCAGGAGCTCAGGGCCCCTCTCTCCAACAGAAGGAAGAAAATTCTTCTCTCTGCAAGCTACTGCTCACCCGCAGTCCTGGCACGATAAGACTAGTGAACTCTAAGTAATGAAAATGACATTTTTCACATTTTTTACCATTCTCAGCTCTGTAGTCACAAACAGCTCCAGGAAACATCAGAGGAGCTGTCTGTTGCATAAACAGAATTTGTTAACCAACTTCCAATTACAGGACCAAAAACTTACTCACTTATCTGTTGCTGCCATCACATTAAATCTGATGATAATCAGGTTGAGCAGATGTGTAAATCAGGGCAGAATCTGACCTGCCAAACCTCTCTTATTAGTGATGCTATTCATTGCATAAAACTCAGTTTGACTTTCAGACTCTGCCTGAAAGCTGCATTTCTGCCCATTAAAGAAACAAAACCTTTTTAAATTAATGCTGTCCAAATTTTGAATTGGAATAAAAAAGGAAAAAATACATAGCCTCTAAATTCTCATTTTGTACCACCAAATACAAGTACACATATAGCAAACCTTGGAAGAGAGGAGAAACATCAACTAAGCCTGGGCACACAATGTGAACAAACACTGTTAAGGAAAAGATTTTCAGCAGTCTTTATAGGAGCCATTATTCAAAGATGGCATTAGCACACAAAAAGCAGCAGTGGGTGTCTTGCATACCCTGGTTTTTTTCATAATTAATAAAGTTTTCTTATCTAGACAGTAAATATTTAAATCACATTTTGAGTGCTAAAAATTTATTATTACTATTCTCAGAACGAGAAATTTAAACAATTTCTAGCATTTCAGAAGTGTTACATTATTTGTCACCCAATGTATATGCCTCTCAAATCATCAGTTTTGGTCAACACTTGTGAAACAATTTATGGTAAACAGTCAGTAAGGACCTGGAGCATGCCTGCTCCAGCTGTTCCTTCCTGCAGCAGGACAACACGCGTGTGCTGCCAAGTGAGCACGGTAGGACTGGTACCTCCGGGAGACAGAGCTATCTCATATTTCATTTTTTTCTACTCAATAGACACACCATGCACGGTTCCTATTTACAGAGAAGGCAAGTCATGTGTTTTCAACAGTCCCTCCACAGCAAAATCCGAAACACATTCCTGTTGTTGAAAAATGGAAGATCTTTTACCCTCATCTGCCACCTCAGCTGGAGTTTTCCAGGTCAAGCTCCTATGCAGCCTTCTGGCACCTAACCTGGGAAGCATCATATATCTCAACAAGGAAAACCACAATCAAGAATGCTACCAAGCCTTTCCCACAGTCTGTAAGCTCATTTCTGCTTTCCATTATTTCCTTGCCTTCTTGAGCTTCTGAATATCAGGAGATCAGGTGTACCAAACAACTCAGTTTAGAAGTGGCAATGCCACCCCTGGACTCTGACTGCAACTAATCCCAAATTCGCCTCCAAACTTTTCAGGAGGCCAAGGACAGCCCTGCCTGAACCCAGCAGTTTCTTGTGAAATGTTTTGTCTGCTCATCATTAGTCCCCTTTTCTCC
This sequence comes from Aegotheles bennettii, assembly GCA_013398125.1. Lineage (NCBI taxonomy): Eukaryota > Metazoa > Chordata > Aves > Caprimulgiformes > Aegothelidae > Aegotheles > Aegotheles bennettii. The sequence continues at coordinate 169,663 of VZRW01003890.1, read as the reverse complement.
AACCACCAGATACACACCTCAGTGTGTTATTGCCAAGGAGCTGGCAAGCCCATGGGAACACACCACCTGGCCAGGGTGACCCACTACAGCTAACCCCAGCTCCTGCAGAGCCAGCGGCAGTGACTGGTGTCACTACTGCCCATAACCTTGGCAAGCGGCCAGCCAGAACTGGCTCAGGTCAGCACAAGGGTGGAGAGGGGAGGAGGGTTTCCTTGAGTAACCAGGACTCACAGGTGTGTGCGGTAGTTGCCAGGAGCCAGGTGCAGCACCTTAGTATCGACTAGTGGAGCTTGGTTTCTGACAGATTTATTCTGTGTGGCTCTGGGTCTATTCAGTATCTGCTGAGCCAGGGCTGCCCTGAGACACCCTTGATGCACCTCTCTCCCGGCAGGCATCCTGCTGCTGTTGTGTGTAACCAGCTCAGCTACACACAGGGCTGAGCAGCTTCCCTCTGTGTTTTTGAAGGAGGGTGCTACACACGGGGTACTGGAGACCTGAAGGAGAGGAGATGGTGCAGGCCATGCTGCAGACCTGTGCACCATGCAGTGACGGCAAGAAGCCACAGGCAGAAACAAACTCAGGTAGCCATGAAACCCAAAAACTGAAAGAGCAGTAACAGAATGAGTCAAATACTTCTCTTCGATGTGCCAGTGGGGTGTTCTCAGTATCTCTCATCCACTACACCTTCATATCTGTCCTCCAAAGGCAACACAGCATGGACAGCTAGCAAATCCCATCGCTGAGGTATCACTTAGAGTGCTTCAACAGGACAGAATAAATCCAACCAACCTACATCAGTCTTGTGTAATTCCTGTTAATGTCAATCACAGCTACACCATTTATTTGCATAATTGAGACTACACCAAGGACTGAAATCCCAGAGGAGATATGATCTGTGTCTTCCATCTATATACTGAAATTTATACAATTCTATTCTATGTATCAAATTCTTACATGGGATCTAGAGCACACAACTTGAAGACCAAGAAAGTGGTTGGTGAATAACTGTAGATTACAAAATTTGAAAAAAATCTGTGCAAGGAAAATTTGCAAATATTAAATCCATCTCAGTTGTTGAGATTCCCCAAGGTCAGTTTTTTGACAAGAGACAGACAGGAAAATCAAAACCATTAACCATAGAAAATAGGTCTTCAGTACAGAAGTCCTTAATCTGGTTGAATTTTTGACAAGAGACTGAAAAGCTAATTTTCAGCTAATTTTCAACATAAAATATTACTCTATGATTAATTAGTAATTACCACGCATTGTTATCAATCTAGAATATCTTATGACACAGGGTATAGATGTATTAAGCTCACAGATAATGGATTGAATCATGAAGTCCTTCTTTACACTGATTTTACGTGAATTATCGTTCAGGTTTCTTTCAATAAAAATGGCTATTCCTAGCATTGTGTTTATTTTTCTTCCTTTAAATGTCTTAATTGGGGAAAATAGGCAGAAAAGAAACCATCTTAAAAACTAAAAATCAAATTCAAATTAATTCATCCATTTGTTGTTTTGTTCTAACAAATTAAACTAGTCACAGTGAAACTACAGTGTCAGGGACATCTGAGTTGGAAAAGAGCTACTAAATTATCTACTGTGCCCTCCAATTCCTTAATCGTTAAGAAACATCTGGTTGTATTAAAACATGCTACCCTTACCCATTGTTTTATTTTTCTCAATAATGCTTCTTCTCATACTTCGTACTTCATGAAATACCCACCTTCCTGCAGACCTTCAAATGTGGGGTTTTTTAGTGCTGAAGAGGAACACCGAGATCTGTGGTCTTCATTTCACCTCCTGCAGTCCAGAAACTGCATTCTGCTGGCAAAATGCTTACTTCTATTTTTTTCACTTTTAAGCAACAACTATTTAAATTATTAATAGTATTTTTATCTGGTGCTTAAATTTAACTACTTTTATTTTCTAATGCTTAAATATAACTACTCTTATTCTAAAGCATGGAAGAATTAGAAATGGATGGATTCACTTACTAAAAAACTTGCCTTTTAGTGCCCCAAAGCTTCAATAATTGCAGAGATTAATTACAAATCATCATTTTAATGAACGTCCTCAGTAGTTCATCTTAGATATAGTGATGACTACAGCCAAAGTGACCAGGTAAGACCAGAAAATCAGCCCTTTGGTCATCTGTAAGGGAATTAAAAATCCTTTATGTAGGCTGTGATATTCATGAATTTGCTTACCTTTCCGAGTTTGACCAGTTAGCATTTTCTTATGTTTTGTTTTCTTTCAATAATTTATGTATTCCTGAGAACACCGAAAATATCAGGGCCTGTGATCAAGTCAAATCATGTCACACTCAATAAATTATGATTCAGAATTCTTGTCAATTCCTGAAATATCTTTAATCTTTAATTTGCAATTTAAGGTTAAAATCCAGAGAGAAACTACCAAAAAGGAGTGTAAGGAGTACTAAGAAATGTATCAACCCCCTGAAGACAGGGATTTATTAATGTCACAACTATTTTAAAACAAATCTTCAAAGCTAGATACGTAAGCAATACACAGAAACGTAGGTTTCCCATAAAGGAGAAAAATAACCTTCAAAGCAAAACAGAGACAAAGGGGCATTGATATAGTGCAGATATCTGCTTGGGCAACAGATATAGATAATATAATATGTAACAAATAATATAAAGAATATATAACAAAATAATATATAGAAACTGTGTATAAGCACTTTAATTATTAGCATTTTAAAGAAGACTTTTTTCCTATGGCTGAAATCAGTTGTCATTATGTGTTAGCATAATATTTTATAGAATTTTATTAATGCATGTTTGAATGTGGACATACAATGGTTTTTGTCATACACATATGTACAATGAACCACAGAAAAATACAATTGTTTTTATGATGTTCTAAGTAATAAATGTAAAGCAAGTAAAACAGAACATTTTACTTGACTTCCCCCAAAACCTGCTGTAACCATGCCTACCTCAATTATATAAATGCAGTTACCTTCTTCTTTGGAGGGAGATATATGAAAAAACACTATCAAATTTTAAAATTCAGGAACAAATCATACCACATTTATAGTGTGTTAGTTTACTGTTTTCATTCTTTCCCTAAAAGAAATTAATTACTTGGCACTAGATAGCACAGTTAGGCCCCCTATTTATTTTAAGAACACTCCCAAATGGTCCAAGTCCCAGTTCACTTCAGGTAGTGTTCTGTTGGGTTAGTGCTCCATTGTTAATTAGAAATGCTTCTAGTTAAAACAATGCAATTAGAGAGGCATAAGGATGGACTAAGTGAAATCAGATGGAGCCATCCTCTCCAAACTTCCCCATCTTGTTAATCCAGGACAGAAATCATAGCAAAAATAGATTCTTTCATGAGAAATTTGCTCCTTTCTGTTTGTTTCTAGACCTTTTTCCATTATTTCAATAGCTCTTTAAAACACGAATGTAGATGTTTTGCTGAGGGAGCTAAAAAATCAATTCAGACCATAAAAGCAGCATCAATCCAGTTTACCCCAGATCATATACAATGGACTGTGCTATTTCCACATTAAGACACACACTTCTGTATGTTTTGCCCAAAGCTGGATAAAACAGCGAGGCATGTCACACACCCTTCCTCAGGAGGCGACAGCTGGGGTCACCAGTAGGAGGCACAGGATGGAAGTTTTGCACACAGCTCCCAGTTTCAGTAAATAGTTGCGATGTTATTCCACATACAGCTACTGAGAAATTCCCGTATCTCACACATGTATTAGCTCAATGCAGTCCCCTTTACCACTCCCAAGGCCAAAAGCAGAAAAGGACCCCAGCACATCCCACCTCACAGGATACAGTTCCAGTGGAAGATTCCCATAACTAACCTCTTCCCTGGGTAAAACTACACATTTGAATGAGAGCTCCTTTAATCAGTGCTCAAATTAGAATATTTTTCCTTTCTAGAAGCATGGAGAAAACTTCTTGCTGATCCCTCCAGCATGAAACAACTCGAATACACTGTGTACCCATAGCACAACCAACACCTAGTGCAAACCATCAACCCAGCACTCTAGTCACTGCCAAAAAGACAAGGAGCTAGAAAAATAACTCCTTGGCCAGAAGTAGGAATGTTTCCTGTCTTTGACAAGGTGGGAGAGTAGTGCTCATCAGCTTGCTGGCAGACAGTATATATACAGCATAGATGGTTCAAAACGGAAGGGGAAAAAAGAGAAAAAGTCATGTGTAAACAATTAATGCATCTGTGGCAAAGTCTCAAGTAAATGGGTCGGTCTGCCTTCTGGTACTTAATTAGTACACTCTGTTCAGTACATACTGTGTCTCCAGTAAGCAGTGCCTCCAAAGCAAATTAACAGGAGCATAATAAATCTTGCTTTCTCTCTAGGCGTACAAATCTCTCTTTACACATACGTACAAAGATATATATATATATATAGTACATGGAGAGAGAGGGGATAAAAAAATTAAGTTGCAGAAAGAAAACAGCAATATCCATGACGCTCATTTCTTATCTTTCTGAGGAATTAGCTTTATAAGGCTGCAGAGCTGATGACAGCCTGTACCAGGACAGAACTTGGTGAATAACTCGGACCCAGTAATTTTCAGATATACCTCACAACTTCATCATTTTGCAGAGCAGTTAAATGCACTTATATGTCTGAGAAAAAAGCAGCAAAATGTAAATGAATTCACGTAAAAGTTTGAACACACATCCATGAAAAATGTATATAGTAATATACCTATTTTCTCAGGTCAGTAATTTTACAACAATTATATGCATCTTGCCACAAAAGATAAACCTTTTACCTAGTAGTTTCTTGTTGGTTTTTTTTCTGCATTTTACTCCAGTGTGAGCAGGCTGCAACACCTGAGTGTTTTCTCACAAGTCATCAATGCAATAACGAGAGCTTTGGGCTTCTCAGCATTAGTATCCTTGTGCTTTTCAAAATGGCCAGACTGTAAAAGACGGTGCTCACCCAGCAAGGGAGAAAAAATGTTGCTGTACTAGGGCAGAATAGTTTACAAAAGCAATGAGAGACTTAAAGTGATAAACAGCTTGTGTTTATAAAAATTCATAGGCATTTCAAGTGCACTCCTAAAGGAAGCGTATAGATGCTGCAACAAATTATTATGTAATATAATTAAACACAAAAACCTGCAATAGTAAAATAGCATTAGGGGACAGATTTTCATTCCTGTAGCAGTGTTAGATTGCAAACAAAGATCCCATTAGAGGTAATGGGAGCTGAAGTTATAATCCACTGTGCAGTGTCAAAAATAATATCCCTATGGCTTTGGTTTAAACTGGCGGAGTTAAGGCAGCAACCTGATTTCTCATTCTCCCCATTGTGTGCAGAGAGCAACCCTCACAACACCCCTGTTCCCCTCCTCCCTCCCAAACATGTTTTCAAGAAGTTCACATTTGAACACAGGGGAGGGATGCTATATATAACTCTGCATTTCCTTAGTTTTTGTTGGTTTAAATCAAGCTTTTACTTTATTTTAGCGTGGTTAATGGTTAGAGCAAAGGGCTACCACTGAGAGCTCTGATGTCTTTCACTTTGTAACCGCAGGTAAATCACCTTTGGACTGCTGTAGCTAGGCTGTTAGCAAGATGAAGCAAGCTGCTCTCCCTCTCTAGAATCACCCTCCACTCTTACAGAAACAAATCACACCAGCCTGTGGTCAGTGCAAACCATCAGCGACTCCACAGTGCTACAGCTGGTAGCATATTTCTTAAATGAAATACTCCCTGTGGGGTCATCTTGTACTCCCCACACTCTTGTTACCTGCTGTAACAGGTTGTACTTTCTCACTTAAGCTCTTTTGGGAGATGGTCAGCTTTAAACAGACATTTGCCCATATGCAAATGCTGCAGCCCAGCTCCAATCCAAACCTGCAGGTGGGAGCTGTCTCCCATCCTTAAATCAGACCTGCTGACTCCAAAGTGCCAAAATAAAACAATGCACATATGGAATCTGTACAAATGTGCATAAGGGTTTTTTATTCATTTTCGTAACTTCTAAGTGTTTGGCTTAACACATTCACATTACTGCTGGAAAAGAGCCTTACCCATGCTGAGAGAGGAGTTGGGCTTTCACACCTACACGTGGTTGATGGGTTGGACTGTGCTCTCCAGAAGCTTGCAAATGACACCAAACGGGGGGAAGTTGGAGGGTAGGACTACCATTCAGCAGGAACTCAACAAGCTGGAGGTAAGACCATCAAAAAATTCATAAAGTCCAAAAAAGACAGATGCAAAGGCCTGAATGTGGGATGGATCAACCCTGTGAATCCCTACAGAGAGGGGACTGACTAGCTGGGCAGCAGCTCTTTCTGTATCATCCTGCCTTCCAACAGCTCACAGAAAAGCCATCTTATACATATAATAAGTTATTTGCCCTTCTCCTCCATCCAAAAATGGTAGGGAATTAATCACATTTTACGTCAAGGAAAACAGAAACATACAGACATCTGCAAACTTGTGTCTGGCTCAGCAGAGCTCTGCTGGCACCAGCCATCCAGTGCATCAGTGGTAGAAGCAGAATTAGAAAACCAGAACTACCGGCTCCCAGTTCTATCCTTATCTGTTCACCCATAATGATTTTACATGAAAACCTTGTCTTGCCTGGGACAGCTTTTGTGCTATGTTTTAACAGCATGGAGTACAACAGCTTTCTGGCCTAAGACTGATAATTCTTGGCATTACTGTAATGCAGATTATGATAATTATTAATAATGTGCTGGGGTATTAATAAATTATGTAGAATATACAAAACAATTCTGGTGCAGAGCAGTGAGCTTTAGCACAACAGAAAAAAATAACTCATGGCAGAGTATGTGTACTAAAGTAATAATTGTTACACAAGTGATAACCACTCGGACTGAAAGTTTTTTGGACAAGAACTGCCTTTTTCATGTGTGTTTATACAGCACTTGGCACTACCCACAGCCAGGCCTGCTACAATACTATTATGGTGCAAATAAATAAAAAGACAGTAATACAAAATTTGAGACATACAGAGACCTTGTCTCCAATACTGAGAGAGGGGAAAAGTGAGGAGAATTGTCCTCCTTTTTGATCATCTAGACTGAAAAATTTAACAACTGGGTGTCGTGGTTTAAGCCCAGCCAACAACTAAGCACCACACAGTCACTCACTCACTCCCACCAATGAGATGGGGGCAAGAATCAGAAGAGCAGAAGTGAGTGACCCTGCTCTGGCAGGGGAGTTGGACTAGATGATCTTTTGAGGTCCCTTCCAACCCCTAGAATTCTGTGATTCTGTGTGATTCTGTGAAAACTCATGGCTTGCAATAAAGACAGTTTAACAGGTCAAGCAAAAGTTGTGCATGCAGACAAAGCAAAACAAGGAATTCATTCGCTGCTTCCCATCGGAGGCAGGTATTCAGCCATCTCCAGGAATGCAGGGCTCCATCACACATAACAGTTACTTGGGAAGACAAAACACTAACCCTGAACATGTCCCCCTTCTTTCTTCTTCCCCCAGCTTTTATTGCTGACCATGATGGCACGTGGTATGGAATATCCCTTTGGTCACAGCTGGGGTCAGCTATCCCACCTATGTTCCCTCTCAACTTCTTGTGCAACCCCAGCCTGCTCGCTGGTTGGGTGGTGTGAGAAGCAGAAAAGGCATTAACTCTGTGTAAGCACTGCTCAGCAGTAACGAAAACATCTCTGCATTATCAACACTGTTTTCAGCAAAACGTAGCCCCATACCAGCTACTATGATGAAAATTAACTCTATCCCAGCCAAAACTAGCGTGCTGGGTAACCAGAATGAAAATTTCTGAATCAATATTCAATAAAACTAATGAACTTCGCTTCCAATGCAAAGCATTTCAGGGTTTAGCACACTGTTCAAGCCACTTTTATACTTCTTCTATCACAAAGTAATTGCAAACATCAGTGTGAATGAGACTAGGACAATAAAAGGTTTGAAGGTATTGTCCTGGCCTCAGCCATTCTATCATTTCTAAAATGTCACAAACCAACCTTCCTGTCTAGCAGATTCAAAAGCTCACTCAAAAAAACAGATATATGTGACCAGGGAGAACACTAGGAATCCACCAAACCTGTTAATCCTCTATAGTGAAAGGGTCAAGTACAAAGTCGTGTTTTACTTGAAGTTTGTTCCCTCCTGGAAAAAAAGGTTTTCAGATGAACTGAAAAAAGGCAGCAAAAAAAAATTGCCACTATTATGTGTACTAAGTCAGAGACAAAGTCTATAAATATCACCCTGAAAGGATGAGAGAACTCTCTGATCTTTTCCAAGATACCTGGGATGATTATTCCACTTTCTGCATTGCTTCTGCCACTGTCTGTTAATTGTTTGATTGTTGCTGCTGTTGTCTTTTGAAATATCTTTTATTACATTCTATGCTTAATATTATAACACACAAATATGAACTACAAAGAAGCAGTAGAAAGAAGAGTCTAGGATGAGTTGAACAAAATCATGTTTTTATAAATAATATTTAATACCTTTCTCAAAACCCAAGGTTCAAATCCTGCCTCCAGTAAAGCAAATGGCAGAATGAGGCATTTTATCCCACTTTTTGGTACAGTTCCCTCACTGTGCTTCAGAAATGAGCAAGAAAGCTAGGTAATAAAACAGTGTAAATCCTATGATCCTTTGGTTTTCTAGAAGACACCTGCTAGAACAGGTGCAATAATTACAGATTACTGGGGCCTAAGTGCCTATGATCGCATGACAGCAATGATGATTCACAATTCATTTCATATAGACAACTGGAATGAAAATAATTTTCAGCTCTTGACACTATTTAAGCATTTCTAAAGCATTGTTCACCACAGTATCAGTGAAGAGGCTAGCTTCTAAGTCTTCATAGATAACCATTGATCCCCTGGGTCATTTATACACAGGACGACATTTACCATATACCCTTTAGTATATACAAACAATATGGGCTCCAATCTCCATATTCAAGTGTAGCTCTTAACACATATGAGTGCAGTACATGCCCAGAAAGACCATTAATCTCTTGGGTCTTTAAAATTAAGAGCATTTTTCTAGCTATGACTTTGAACAGCTAAAGTCATGGAAACATATTCATAATTGGCACCAAAAAAATTGTTGTTTCATGTTTCAATTCAGAGGAGACCTGCTTCAAAATTAATAATTTAATATCTCTATTAAACAGAAAGAACCCATATAAATTGTACATTTTTATAAAGTCCTAACAATTTTACATCTAGAGCTACATCATTGGAATTGCAACAGTCCACTCTTTACTAAATTTATGTTTCATCAAGTACATATTTCACTTTTTTTCAAGAATTCACTTATTTTTAGATAAATCCAGAGTCATTAAGTGGATTATGATAATTCAGTTCCCTGAAATTTTTAAAAACACAATATTAAATGCCTTGAAATGTTTGCATATCTGAGAGGAAATAAAACAGGATCTTTAAATAGAAGTTAAAAACTTACTTGATTCTTATACATTATATTCTTGAACATGAAATTATAGCTAGCAATAATAAATACTATGGTCCTACTCCAATATCAAAGTCAAGTTGTTCTAGACACTGCAGAAATACACAAACTACAGGAATTGCCAATCTGAACAGACAAATTAGCAAAAGAAGAAGGAAATGCTTTAGGCAATTCGTCTCCTATATCATTAGTAAAGCCTGAAACAAACTTGATCCACGGACTCCATTCAGTGGACTACAATGCCTCTTAAAGAAGATGGGGCACCATTACATGTTGGACTTTTACGAGCACAATGTAATGAAACTGTGACACTGGCACTGTCCATAAGGCAAATACAAAGTACACTAGTAGTTCTGTGCCCTGAAATGTCAAGCACTTCTATGCAATAAATATCTATGTTATAGCAGCTGCTGTGAACACTGTAAGAAAAAAATCCTGTTTGGTAAACCTCCACAAAGCAAGGCTCACACTTACAATTTATTAGGATTTCCACTTTTTAGAACAAAAAAATTCTGCGGGTATGCGCCATTCCTCACCCTATGTCACTTGAGTTAAGCCTAATGAAAATCAGCCTGACTGTAACAACCAAAGCATCTCTAACACAGCTCAGTGCCAGTCTTCCATATTTTGCTACTTTAAAAGCATCGAGAAGCAGAGGAAAAGACACGAATATCAGCAAACCTCATTGTTCTTAGCATCACTAAAGCAAAAGGAGATAGGCAGACAGACAATAAATATATTAAATTAAACAGCAGAGATTCATTCTCTGCACTCAAGAGTTCCTTCTAAAAATGAAACCGTCAGCACTGACTATAAATGTTTGTTTATTATTGATCTTTTGGGACCTGCAGTTGTTATGAAGTACTAAGTGCAAACTCTATATTTTTGAAATCAGGCAGAAGATAGGGGAAATAATTCATCTATTTAAAAAAAATAAATTAAATCCACATATTACACGTCTCGTTTCATCAGAGCTTCATTTGAAGTTTTTAGTCTCTCTTGTATTAGAAGAGAGTTCTGATTCTGCAGGAAATGCTCTCAGTGGGAGGTATCTTATAAATTAACACACAAAATTGAGGACACCTCTTACAGTGCAGGAGTATAATCTAGAAATAATTTATGCAAACCCAGATTAAAGACGTCCAGGGAAATAACCACAGTAAGTTCTAAAAAGTGGAGAATAAGTTAAACAATAGTACAAGAAATGCTGGTTAAAAAGACTGTAATCATGCAAAAACCTGGTTACAGTCTCTGGCCTAGACAGAATAAACCAAGTTGGCTTGCAAACTTTTCACCAAACTAGAAGAAAATATCTTCATTAGTGTTTACAGAATTAGATCTTCCAATCATTTTTTTTCAAGCTTCTGTTGCAAAATTTCATCCAAATGCATTAAATAATCATAAGATTAAGCTTTCTGGTTATGTCTCATCAGCTAGGAAGAGAAGCAATTCCACTACCTTGGGTGCATCTACGCTGCAGATACAGGCCATGACAGAGGCACTGGACCTTCCAGCTGGGAGTCAGTTTGGCTGTGCAGGGTCACTCTTTTCAAAACACATGCAGGACTTTTAAAAGCCAGTGACTCACTGACATTACTATCCTACATCATACATGGAAAGTTGGAACAGAAAACTAGGTAGGTGCCTAACTTCATGCATTCCAGACAGCTCATAAACCTGACTGCACTGAGCTGGAGTCAGTTTTTTAGGGGCTTCCTTGGCACATGAAAGCTTTCCAGGGAAAGATAAACTTTGGGAAGGAGACACCAGGATAGCACTGCTGGACAGAAACAAAAACTGCAGGGAGATGAGATGGGGTTACTCTCCTCTCCTTGCTTACCAGAGTCTTCCACCATGAATCGGAGACACTCCCTGTGCAAGGAGTGGATCGTACTGCAAAGCAGGCTGAATTTAGAAAACTGGCCTCCTATCACAACAACAGACTAGCAGCCCCCTCCTGAAAATGAGCTAGTAAATAAAGGCATGCATCCTCCTTAAACACAAGGTGATCCTCACAAAATGCAAACAGAGTAGCCTCGGATCCCAGTCGGTCTGTAGAAATGCTGTTTGGGAAGGATGTCAGACCAAGAAGATCATTCCCAACACTTGGACAGCATCTCAGCCCCCATTGCTGCAGATGGACTCACTACCAGACATGCAAGGACTCTGTGACCCTGGAGTTCATGACCTAGGAAAGCACACAAAAGGCATCTGTGGTCCACAGAGCAGTGGATATAATACCCCTCGGTATGTCAATTGGAGTTCAGTTCTCCACAGGAAGACATGAGCCATGCTTGAAGGAAAGGAAGATCTTCGATGACAATGGCTGTATTCTGTATTTTGACTTACATTATTTCCATTCAGCTGAAAGAATAGCATGTTCAAAGGCTGCAGTAGAGTGAAAGGGAGAATATGCAGCACAGGGCAGAAATTGAGTCTCTTTCCAATTTTTTCATATTTTTCTGCAGATTTACATGCAGTGTTTTTCAGACAGGAAGCAGTAACTGATGCTGTCCCATCCTCTGCTTTTGATTCTTGTAAATTCCTATTAGGTTAAATTCTCTGATTTGAGAACTTGACGTACTGTGAAATGACTATAGATTCCAGCTCTAGCCAGGCAAGAAGCCAAGATAACTGCACTGTGAGAGGGATGGGCCTTAGCTCTGCTCTTGAAAATTTAATACAATTTAACAATTGATTTTCAAATGAAATACGTTTATATCACATCAAAACAGAGCAGCATTAGGTTTCCTTGATACTTTGTGCTGCTCAATTCAATTGCCTCATTTGATCCTAATTGCAGTAAAAAAGACAAATGGCTCCTCACATTAATAATACTCAAAAAATTAACTGCTTAAATTGCATCTAGCAACAACCTGGGAGTCAGCACAAGCACTACAAACTAACTGCAGTGTATATGCAGCAACAGAAACTTGTATTGGTTATAACTGAAGATTTAAAGTAATTTCTAAGCATAGTATTCTCAAGCACAGCAGATGTAAAGTTTTGCTGTGACCAAGGGTAACTACAGCAAAACTGGTCCAAGAGGTCTGTAACAGCCCAACAGCAGCATATGAGAAAACAGAGCCCCTACTCATCTCTACAGGAGAGAAGCATCTTACAGTAAAGCAGAACAGTAAGGTCCAAATCTGAATCAAAATTCCTGTACTACAAGGCTATTTCTACCTTGTCTTACTGCTGTTTTGAAAAAGCAAGATTGCTTCTGTCTTAACTTGGGCAGCTCATTGTCATCCAGCCTCTGCTTGAAGGAAGAGATCAAGCAAATAGACAGGGCTGCCTCCCATCTACATATCTTCAAAACACACAGCTCCCACTGCTTCTTCATCTTTCCTTTAACCTTTCCGAACACATACATGACTTTTGCTGTGGACTGGATATTTACAGAAAGGAAAACACAAAATTAACTACTGGGATTTCTTTTTTTCCTGGAAAGACTTCATTACAGCTGCTATGATCTTTCATATGAGAAGCAACAAGCTTAAAATATGTTTTCCTGTAGAATATCAAATTAAAACTACAAAAATAACCAGGCTGTTTGCTTTGATCCTCATAATTGCTGTAAATTCTAAATATTGCATTAACTGTACATTCAAGCACCATGAGCAATTGTGTTTATTTCAATCATTTTTCAATTGTCAAATCAATTTTCATAGTCACTTGAAAAAATGTTTCTAACAAGGAGCTTTGAATATTTTAGCCTAAGATGACAAAGAAAGTTCAGATGAATAATTATGAACCAGGATAAACTGTGACTGCAGTATATACTTATACATTTTGCAGAAGGATTAAGGCAATTGTTACTGGAATACAGTATCACATATAGTTCATATATACTGAAAAAATTATATTAAAATAATATATTAGCAAAAAAACACAGCACAATGAAGGTCAAAGAAATAATATTCATTTTGTTTCATCTTAATGTGAATGAAACCTTGAATAATGGCATCCTTAGTTTGGAATTTCTTAGTTCTTGCTGGTTTGTATCATGCTTCTAGTATCATTTAGGAATCGTACTATGAAATAATTCAAAGGCAATTTTTAGATACTACATAACAGATTTAACTAAACATTACAAAAATTATTTCTGACTTTGTAATAACACCATTTATATAAATAATAGCACAAGGCTTTTAAAATTAGGCTTATTTTAACTTGATATTTTTCTGCAATGCTGAAGCCAAAAAATATATTGTGATGTTAAAAGTAATAAAAAAGAAAGTGTCTATGCCCAGATGCATATCTACTTTAACTTCACAAATGAAATATAAAAGGAAAACAAAATCACATATGGTGAAAAACATACTGATTTCTAATGTCAATCATTATTAATAACTTAAACTACCTTAAGTGCTTTTAAAACTTGTATTAGACATTTTACATTAAATGTGGTTTTAATACTACTTTCTAGCAGCTTTTTTCCCCCCGTAGAAAAAGGTAATTGTAGAGAAAGATTTAAAGACTGCAATTACATAAAAATTAAGAAAATTTTACTGTGCTTACAGTAAGTGAAAATTTATGTGTAAAAAGTCTGACCTAATCCTTACTGCTGCCAATAAAAATATTCTCATTCACTTCAAAAGATCCATGGAATAGAATATTTGGACTGATTATCTAAGTTGTTTTTTAATTTTAATTTTTATTTGTTAAAAAATAAAGTAGTAAAGGACCGGCTGATGTTGCATAATTTGTTTGGTTAGTTGTGATCACTAGAAAAGGTACGGAAAGTTGTTTCTTATCAGAGAACAGTTTATGTGGGAAGAGACCACCAGAAGCCACCTAGTCCAGCTGTCTGCTCAGAGCAGGGTGCACAGAGTAACAAGTGTGTGCATCAGCCCAAACCTTTCCTCCATCCAATACTGAACGCATCAGAAAATGCAACAAAAGATGTGCAGCACTACAAAAAAGCAAAAAAATTCCTTTTGCCAATTAGAGGTAACTAGCAGAGATTCTGAGTGCCATTTGATTAAAATTTCTCCATCTTTGCAAACTGAAATGCTGTTAACAGTCATAAACTAATTGACCATCCATCTTTTAAGGCTCAGACATCACTTCCTGCATCTTAAAATCCATGGCAGTAATGAACATGTGTTGATCTGTACCTCTGTTCAGAGGGGAAAATGTTTGGGGCAGGGTTGACATGACAGGGATGTTATGACTGAACTATCCTTATTGTCTTGCCCTCCTTCCAGACACAAATCACTACTTAAAGTCAAATGACTTGGATTTTCACAGTACGTGGTGAAAGCAAGAAGTTTCTCCCTGCAGTATTTTCCAATCCCTTCCTACTATTGCATGGTAATACAATAAATTAATGTTAATGTTATGATCAGCAATTTGACCAAATTCCTTATCAGCAATTATTTATCCTTTCCTATCAGCAAAACCCACAGTGAGAATTTTGTGCAATATTTGTGCTATATACACACACACACAAACACACAAGTGGAGTAAGGTCTGACCAGCCATGCAGAAATACAACCTGCAACATTTTTGGAGAGATTTAGAGATGTTCCACTATTTCCTGGAGTATGAAGAGCAGCCGGGTGTGGCAGCTCTAAGCAGCCTCTCTTACAGGTTAGATTCAGAAGGAAAGTTCTGTGGCTGGCGTTTGCAAAGCCAACTAGGAAAATGGACACCCATTTTGCATTCATTTTAAAGGTAATTTGCCATCCA
Organism: Aegotheles bennettii; assembly: GCA_013398125.1. Lineage (NCBI taxonomy): Eukaryota > Metazoa > Chordata > Aves > Caprimulgiformes > Aegothelidae > Aegotheles > Aegotheles bennettii. The sequence goes on along the minus strand of VZRW01003890.1, from coordinate 154,495 downwards.
GGTATTTTTCTTCCTTCTGCATATCTAGAATTCTACACTCATAAAATTGCTGCTTAAATGCTTGGAAGTAAGACTCTCTTCCCTTTTCTTTGTTGCAAAGTTATCAAGGGCCTCTTTGTTCTTGCATTGCGTGGTTCATTAAAAAAGAAGAGCTTTCATTTTCCTTATAATGGAAGTTGTGCCCTCAGAAACTACACATATCCCTGAAATAACTCTATGTGGAATCTGTTGATATCAGATACATATTTCCCACAGAAACACTCTCACTGTGAAAGAGAAATAGCTTTTCATAAAAGAAACTAAAAGAACTTGAAAAGTAATACAAAACACAATAAAAGAATTTATTTCTAGCAGTGCATTTCTGAACTATCTATCCTTTTGGAGATGTGTCACAGTTTCCTAAAGGGTTTGTATAAAAAAAAAACTTTTAAAATACACAGCAGGTTTCTTTAGGGATTCTATCAGACGTAATTTCTAACTGATTTTCCAGAAGTGTATATTTTAATAGAAAAAAATCCTGCTACACTAGACACTAATGTCAAGTAGCAGACAAGATCCTCCTCTCTAGCGCTCCACTCATGTTGCACCTGAAGAGTGTTCAGTGGGGAAGCTTACTTGGCTCAACTGTTTGACAAATTAATCTCTGCCCTCACAGCCCCCCTCATCATTATTGAGTGAGCAGTGTGTAAAATGTATTTGCATTTCAGTGACATGTATTTTTAAGCTAATGCTGCACACACTTGCTTAGACACACCACCTCCATTTACAGTCAGCATGTTAAAATTGGAACCTTTCCATTATCCCGTTTTCACTACTCAATAACCCATTTCTGAAGATTCTTATCCTTCTTGGGAACCTTTATCGAAGAAGCAGTCTGAAGCATCAGGCTGTGCTAATAAGGAAACTGTCCCTTGTGAATCCATGTCTGTTTTAATCCTCATTTTCAGACCACTTCTGCAACATATAATGATTAATTAATTTCCACATATACTTGCCAAACTCTATTCTGTAACAAGTGAACCTCCACTGTGACTCCTCTCTTTCTCTGTGGTCTTCCACAGTATGTACCTACTCCTTCTCAGCATGTCAAAATTTCTGCCACCCAACACAGCAGCTGGTATTTCAACCACATTACATCTTTTGTCTGTCCTTGCACTGATAACAAGACGACTTAAGCCTTGCTTTCATCTTTTCAGCATCTCTGCAACATTCAGTTTTCTGGCCCAAAAATTCCACCAGTTTGTTCCGTACAGCAGCAGCTGCCTCCTGTAAGTCTTTCCCATCACCATACACAGGACTTACACAAATTTCACCTTGCTCAAACTTCTCCTCAAATTACACCTTCTCATTCAAAATCTTACTTCAGTATTAGTAAGGGTAAAATATAAAAGGTTATACTATCTACTTGCCACCCCTACTTGCCACTACTTTCTCATTTCAGCTCCAAATATGAATTAGGGAATAAGATCTAAAATGGCACATGAGTAATTTCATGATTATACCAAAGATGTTTTCTCTAAGCTTTAGGTAAGACATTTTTTTCTGCTAGATTATTCAAGCTTTGTCTGAGCCCTCACTTTTATGTAATATTCTTCACCAACAAAATCAAATGAGATATTTTTCCAACTGTCTCTCCTGCAGTGTATCATTCCATTATTATTTTTTATGGCACTGAAGTATATTTGGATGATATTTGTGCATACTCATTCTTGGGTACCATTAACTCAATATATTTCTAGATGCCTGTGTGCAAAGCCACATTGCTGCACAGAGCAGAAGAGAATTTCAGTTAGTTGGGAACCAGCGCAAAAGAGGCACTTAACAGCTGTCCGACCTACGAGCAGATTTTAAACCACAGTTCAGATTATCAATTGTCACACTATGCCGTATTCAAGAGAGCCATCTGCTGGCAATGAAAGGAAAGAGCACTGATCAGGAGCTACCATGAAAGAACTACATATTTAATTATGCGAACATATACGTATCCACGAAAATGAACAATTCAGGGATAATTAGAAATACCCAATCTGTTGAAATCATACATTTTGTTTCATTACACCATTTTCCAGATGCATCCTTTTTCATTTATGATGCTTTTCATCTGTTTATGTTGGCTATGATTTGCTACATTACACTGCTTCACAAATGTCAGTGAGATGAGAGGCATTTATTTACCAAAAGGATCATACCTCGGTTTTGAATTTGGAATCTGTGCTCTGAGTGCAAGGTATTTGATAATTTTAACAAATCGATGACAGGATGCCATCCAATAACTAATTAATACGTATAAATTAATAGTAAATTATCAAGCTTTGATGACACTGTAACTAATGTCAGGCACAGCAATGGTGCTGAAGCCAGAAGAAGGATAATCATTAGCACAGCAACAGCGAGATGAGACTTCAGCCAGCCTTCCAGTGCTGAAGCTATTTCGCTATTATCAGGCCAAAGATTATTTTTAGGCAACTTCCAAGTGGGCTATAAAGGAAAAACCCTCCTTAGTCAATGTTATGTTAAATGACAGCCACAGCCTTGTTAGCTTGGTTTGCTTTGGCTCGTGTTTTAGTATTCATATTTTGAACTTCGTTAAGAGCCAAGCAAGAAAATGTGCTGCAGGTGTCAAAACATTTATGACTGTCCAGCAGAGGACATTTCAAAGAAACAGCGAGGCACAGAATCAGCCATTGCTAAAGCAAACTTGCTGATGCAGCTGCCTCGTATTTTGTTCCACCTACTTTTTAAATTTTCCAGCCTTCTTTTCCCAGCTAGGAAGCAATTTCTTTCAGTCCTGCTCAGGAAGGAGCCCATTGTTCCACCATCCTGCTGCAGGAGGAGAGAAGGTATCCATAAGCAACAGCCATGTTGTTCCCTCTCCAGGATCTATCCTTGGGCTTAGGAAAACACTTGTGACCAGCCTTTCCATTTTCTCTTGGAATACACTAGATTGCACACAATGCCTTATTTTTTTAAAACAACACTCTGGAGGAGTGCCTTATATATAAGGAGTACCCTTATTCACAAGCTTCTTCCTCCTTGTCGCCTTCCCCCCTTGTTTCTTCATCCAGGTCATTTCCACGGACCATTGCCTCCTTTGAGATTTTTGTGGCCAGGTGGCAAAAGCCAGCAACTCTTCACTTTATTTGCCCTGCCCTTACCCCCAAACGTGTGCTTAAAATAGATGCCCTTTTTGCATTCTTGCTACAATTTAGTCCTTAAAGTAAGAAAACAGCAGAGGTGCCCCAGAATTCATTGAAAGCTCATCTTCCTTTGCATTGGGGCATTTGAACTCATAGGTTCAAATGAGTCAATTGAAGAGATGGAAAAACAATTTTCCAAGAGGCAGCAGAAAATGGACAGTAACAGACCTGCCTAAGCAGCAAGAAGCCCTAGAAAGAATACTAATGCTTCAGGGAAAATGTATTTTAACCAAAGTTTAGCAAGGGGAAAAAGATCCCAAATAATTTGCTTTTAGGAGCTTTAAATTTTTTTCTTTTTTTTTTTAATAACTTCAGCTACATAATAAAAAAAAAAAAACCCCACTTCTATGTATATAATGCAAGATTCCTTCTAGACTTCCTTTCTAATTAAGTCATCTTATCCTAAAAAGCCCAGTCCTACTTCTCGACATCTCTCTCCCAGGTTAGGAGATGCATTAACTCCTAATCGGCCCCACTCAGTTCTAGCTTTACTCCAGCTCTTTCCATCCACCATGATCCACATCATCACCATAACTACAGGAACCAGACCTATCTAAAAGCTGTTTGTCAGAAGTGACCATTTTAGATGACAACAGGCTATCCACCGGATTTAGTATTTCTAAGAGGAATGCTCATCACTTTACATGATCTGCATTTTTGTGCGTGTCGATGCCTGGAGGCACACGTGTTGTCTGAAACGCACTAACTTTAAACGTGTGGATTAGAATCTCCCACTACTGAAGCTTCAATCAAGCATGTAGGTGTTTCTCAGGGAGTTAATGATTAAGATCATCTTACATCTGCTTTTACAGATAGCATTAATTGGTAATCTTTAATTAATCAGAATTGGCTTGACATGATGATGGATGGGCACTCCTTTTTTTTATTTTTAAAAAAGGGCTCTTTTAAAATTAATTTAGTGTATTGTTTTCTCCTCCAGATTCCTTATACATAGGGTTAATCTCTCCGCTGGATCATTTGGTTTGTCATGATAAACTACAGAAAGAAATATACAGAAAGAACTGCCAAAAGCACTGCTGCAGCAACCAGCTAGCTGTAAAGTTGTCTTTCAGTAGAAGGAATGAGGCCACAGCAGCTGAAGATGGAACTGTACAGAATCCATTTAAACCATGATATACTATTGATACAGTCCGTAAGTCTTCCAAATACTTAAATTGATGGATTTTTCAAAGAAAAAATGAAAGAAATTCAAAAACAGACTATGAACATACCAAAAGCCTAAGAAATGGCTAAAACAGAAGGTAATGATTTTTCCAAGAAAAATAATGGCTTAGCTGTAAATTTCTTTATGATTCATCTCATTTAAGTTATTTTAAATAAAAGAGGAAAGCTAAATAATCAGGCAGCATATGCCACTTCCTATTCCTGTTTATGAAAAATATACCTTGTTTGCACATTTTAAAAAATCAGCCTTAAATATCTTCAAAGAAGATGCTTTATCATGATTTCTGTTCACCAATGCATGGCGTTAGTAATGGTGAGCAAAGACATATTGGACTGAATAACATCTTCACTCTGAATAAGCTATGCTGTAAGATGAAAATGCCTCTTAATGAAACTCAATGTAGCATTATAATACAGTTTCACTGCAATCATTGTACTTTTATGTTTGGCATGAGCCAGTCTCTGTTATTCTAAGCAGCTAATGTAAGTAAATCTGATTGTGCTTGCTGATATGATTTCACATTCCTTGATAGGATGGGTTGCAGCTCTGAAGAAAATTATTAGTGAGTTAGAAACCATTCACATTCCAATGCTGCTATAATTATAAACCATCTACATCTCCAAACTGCAGCAATCCTAATCCCAGGGATAACTGGAGCCTGTTTTTCACAGTAACTGTTGGCAAGTATGAATAAAAACTCACTTTATATGCCAATAATATTTACACATTTCTGAAAATAGAACCTCACACAATGCTTACCCTTAAAGACGTAACAGCTTTTTAGCACAGTGCATAGCCCCTAAGTACAGCATAAACTAATGAACAAATCTTACAGATCCATACAAAGGCTTTTTTTGTTAATGCCTATTTAAATTAAGTTATGAACATATGCAGAGTCACAGTAAAATCCATTTGAACTTTGGAGGTTTTGCATAAAATCTCCCAAATAAATGTTGAGATTTATAGACTACATCATCATCTGAAAATGCACAATTTATGATGGTGTCAACTCCCAACACACAAGGAAAAATATGAGTGACGTGTACATTCTCTTCCAACCTCTTTCATTTCACAACAGGAAAAAACAAAATATGCAACCCATTCCAGTACTAGTAAATCAACTTTACTGTTATCAAACCTATTAGTGTTCATGGTGCTGACATAAAAAGGTTCTGCAATGGGAATTTTTAAAGGAGTTTGGAGTATGGCATAGGAACAGCCAGGAGCGAGGTGCAAGACTGCCTTCAGGATTATTCATGAGTTCTATGATTTCAAAGCTGGCATGGATTGGGCTATTTTTATTTTTTTTTATGTGAAGAACTCTGCCTCTTTTGTGCAACCTTATCCTCTGTGATGGTTCATTTCATATATGTGTGAGGTAGCACCAAGCCCAGTTCTCTAGGCTAATGCTCAGTGGAATTCTACTTCCCTACTCCACAGGAGGTCTCATTACTTTCTTTATATCGCCAAATATACTCCTAAGACAGTATGCTTTCCAGAGAAGAGATAAGACTATCAAAAATAACATTTAAAAAAATAGGTCATCCTAGAGATATACTTGGTGGCAAGAAGTAGGGCTTGACAAAGATTCATGTTTGAAGAAAAAGCACCCATCGTTAACTTCAGAAGCAAACACAGGTAATCAAAGTACTTAGCTGCTGAACTAACATGCAGACATTACTCTGCTCCATCAAAATAATGTCATTGCTTCTCCATCACCCTACACATACACAAAATACAATGCAGAAAAATAGGCAACCTCAAAAGACTTTTTCAGTCTGCAGGTAGATTTTTTTTAATGCTGCTTTTATTCTATTTATGCACCCTTAGCTACTTTATGTCTTATAAAAACGTAGCATCTAAACCACTCTGAAGCCACTGGATTCCCATTCCTGACATTCTATAGAACAGGACATAAAGACAAAGAGGAGAAAAACCCCAAAACATACAAAACTCCCCCAGTCACCAGACTTGAATGCCTTTAAACAAGCAACTCTAAGTTTTCCAGACAATTTCTATCTTGCTTCTTACCTCGTTTTGTGTTCTTGGAGTAAGGCAGGTATTTTGAACAGTAGCACAGAAATCATCAGAGATGCAGAGCCATGGTCTCTGCCAAAATCTCTAACTTCTGTGGTCAAACACACAGTAAACATGTATAAGACTGAAACACCAACAGTGAAAAATACAGTTTGAGCTATCCAGAACAGTGCATCTTCTTCTGAGCCTGGAGACTGGCAGAGATGTACCTGAAGAGAAAATTAAAAATTCATTTCTTACACAGCTAGCGCTTTTTGCAATTCTGCTAATCAGTTCAAATTTCTATTTCAAGCATTAATTCTCTGGCTAATTTTGAATTTCAATTGAAAACTCATCTCTTAAAAACTTTTTAATTAGCACTTCTTTCAAGTTGTATAATTGTTAATTAGTTGCTCACTGTTAGGTTTGCTGGCATAGTGCTTTGAGACTTTATAAATAGCCTTCTGCATATTGGTTTGTGTTGTTGTAATGTGACAAATCTAGCAGATCAGAGACACAGATCAGGGAAGGGAGTGGCATACTTCTGAAATAAATTTCACTAATTAATTCTACAGATTATAAACTGAAACCAGTATAAACTCAGTAAAAATAATTCTATTTTATTAATAGCAAATAATTTAATTACTTTATTGTGGTGGGTTGACCTCGGTTGCCTGCCAGGTGCCCACCAGGCCACTCTACCACTCCCCTCCTCAACTGGACAGCGGAGAGAAAATATGATGAAAGGCTCATGGGCCAAGACAAGGACGGGGAGATCACTCAGCAGTTACTGTCATAGACAAAACAGACTCAACTTGGGGAAATTAATTTAATTTGTTGCCAATCTAAATCAGAGCACAATAATAAGAAATAATAAAACACACCTTCCTCCCACACCCCTCCCTTTTTCCCAGGCTCAGCTTCACTTTCAGTTTCTCTAACTCCTCCCTCCAAGTGGTGCAGGAGGATGGGGAATGGGGGTTGCAGTCATTCCNATTCCATTACATGTTGTCTCTGCTGCTCCTTCCTCCCTATGCTCTTACCCTGCTCCAGAGTGGGATCCTTCCCACAGGAGACAGTCCTTCATGAACTGCTCCAGCATGGGTCCTTTCCACAGGGTGCAGTCCTTAAGGAACAGACTGCTCCAGCATGGGTCCCTCAGAGGGTCACAAATCCTGCCAGAAAACCTGCTCCAGAGTGGGCTCCTCTCTCCATGGGTCCACAGGTCCTGCCAGGAGCTTGCTCCAGCACAGGCTTCCCATGGGGTCCCAGCATCCTTTGGGCACCCACCTGCTCCAGTTTGGGGTCCTCCACAAGCTGCAGGTGGATATCTGCTCCACCGTTAGCCTCCTTGGGCTGCAGGGGGACAGACTGCCTCACCATGGTCTTCACCATGAGCTGCAGGGGAATCTCTATGCTGGTGCCTGGAACAACACCTTCACTGACCTTGATGTCTGCAGAGTTGTTTCTCTCACATATTCTCACTTCTCTCTAATTGCTGCTGTTGCACAGCAGGTTTTCCCTCTTAAATATGTTATCACAGAGGTGCTATCACCACCAATGATGGGCTCAGCTTTGGCCAGTGACGGGTCCATCCTGGAGACAGCTGACATTGGCTTTATTAGACACAGCAGAAGTTTCTGCCATCTTCTCACAGAAGCTACCACTGTAGTCCCTCCACTACCAAAATCTTGCTATGTAAACCAAATATATTTAATCAAACTATTACAATTTATATTAATATATTGTGGTAGTAGTCACATGTCTAGATCAGGATCAGGTTGTACAGCACCAACACCTTTTCAAATGCAGAGAAGAGAGGTCTTCTGGAAGGGACACCAAACATAAAGAAACAGAAATGAGAGACAAATTGGATGCAATACAATAGTTCACAAACATTGTGGGACGCTTGTACTTCTCATTAAGAAACAGCACGACAAATGGTACGAATGTGAGAGACAACATGCACAAGGAGCAGAAATGAACAAGGGAAGCAGAAGAGTCAGAGCCTGCAAACGCATGCATCTGAAGTACAGCAGGCAGTTCCTCTACAGGTTTTTAGAAGGTTTTCCCCTAGGAAGGAGAAAATCTACTAATTTTTGGTGGAGAATCTGAATGATGGGCAATAAAGGCTAGGAATTTGGGTACTGAGATTGGAATTTGATATAAAATACATTATTGTACCAGCCAGGAACACCAACATAATGAGTTTGACTAAAAAGGGCAGGAAAAAAAAAGATGACTAACTAAAAAACTGAACTAAAAAGAAAAGATGACAGAATATCTGTGCTGGAAGACCAACAGAACTCTCAAGTGAGAAGAAAAAAATGTGATTTATTAGTACATATTTTAAATAACACATTAGATGTTAAATTCACATTTAAATGTTAAATTTTTGAGCTAACTTTTCAGGGTATCTCAGTGATGAAAATTGCTTTTTTCTTTTTTTCAATGCCATATGAAATCCATTGTAAAAATGGAAGAGCTGTAGTTTCTGTGACTTTCACAGATTCTTAGAGCAATCTGTGTGAAAACATGAATTCACACACACGCACACACTTGACACTTCTGAGTGTCAGTATTTAAACTGCCTATGTTGCCAGCAGCTGTAATTTCTCAAACTGTTAAGTATCAAGCCAGTTGAAGATACTCTCCTAGGTATCACTGAGTGTAAGTACAAATGAATGTTCATATAAAATGCAAAATAAAAAGTCTATAGAGCTTAGATGGTGACACAAGTAGTTAACAGCATAGTCTGTGGGAGGTGGCACAGCACCAAGCCTGCCCGAGTTCAAGAAGTGTTTGGACAATGCTCCCATGCACATGGTGTGACTCTTGGGGTGTCCTGCACAGGGACAGGAGTTGGACTTGATGATCCTGACGGGTTCCTTCCAACTCGGCACATTCCATGAGTCTATGATTCTAGTTTACCATTCCCACTGTTTCAAATGTTGATATTGTCACTGACACCACAGGCTGCATTGTCTGCTGTCACTAACATGAGAATATTTTAGCTGCCCTCAGACTTCATAACTTTAACTGACTATCCTTACCTTCTCCCAATAGAAAAGCCTTTCCAAAATCTTTTAAGTACTGTGGAGGAGTGGTAGCTGGAATACTGTCACTACTGTCTTTGTTGGCTAGATAAGTAAAAGATTTGCTTCTCCCAAAATTAACATTTTCACAAGCACTTCAAATATCAGCACTTACATACACAGAGATGAATGTGCTAAATTTATCAAATTATAACATACTACCAAGTATATGTATATTACTCCCTCTATTGGATGAAATCTGTATAATTACCCACACTAAAATTGCTGGCCTACAAAGTACATACACACACACACACACACATACTTGTTTCAAACCTCTGACCTTTATATCATTTATGGTCAGTTTAGCTACACAAAATGTCTGTCTATATGCTGTGTTCATTTGCATAACTCTGGACTAAAGGATCCCAACTTTGGAATCAAATTTTGAATGCCAAAGATGAAGGCACGTGTCTGATCAGTGTGTAACTCTGTATCAACATGGCAAATCAACATACTTTTCTTAAAAGCAGAGTTTTTCTTACGTCTCTCAGCATTACATCCCTTCTCCTTACACAACTAGTCTCCCTGGCAGGCAGACAGAAGTCTTTCCTCTCCCTTTCCTGCCTCTTCCCAGTCATCTCACCTGCTCACAGGAGGCAGCATCCAAAACGCAATCCTGCTTTATCGTGCACTGCCTTGTGCTTTAGGTAGGACCTGCACGGACATGTGAAAAGCACCTTATTCCTGAGGCCTAAGTAGAAAATAACATACTTCTAAACTCTGTGTTTAAGTAAAATGCCAGTACTTTCTCCTATGAGACAAGTCCTATTGTAACTCACATATTAATTCTTAAGTCCTGTAGATATCTAACAACAATGTATATAATGACCATTCTACTATAAAGTTTACATAAAGCCTTTTGATATTTAATACAGTCTTTGGTCTTATATTAAAAGCAATGCATCACCTCGAGATGCCTGTACACTTACAAAACTAAACCCCAAAATGTCTTGACAGCATTCCCCTCAAAAAAAGGTTAGACTGTAACTCTGGAATGTCATCATCATGATTTCAAAATATCATTACCAAGAACATTATTTGCTTCATAGTAAAGAGGCTATCACTAATTATACATTAAATGAAGGATAAAATTTTAAAAGAGTTATGAGAACTGGAAATCCATACTATAAAGATGTGCATTATAATCTGACTAACTCTACCTGCTGCAACCTTTGCACTCCTGGTCATCATCTTTATCTGAACTCTGTATGTCTAATTTCTGACTCCTGCAGCAGCCGTTTCTGTGTTCAGCACACGCTTATCTGCATGACTAATGCAATCAGGGAAAAAAAGTAGCACTTTCTACACGCTGTAAAAACGCCACCAGATGGCACCTAAAGACAACACGACCCACTACCTTAGGATTAGCATTGCACTTTTTTGGCTGTAAGGATTAATTATTTAGGTTCATGATTTTAGCATCTAACATATAAAAGCATGTATCACTGTGATTCACTAGTCCACGTGTTTTAAGAAAACAGGAATGTTTATAAATTGTATGTCTGACTGATACCAAAAGATGAAAGAAAAATGCTATGACAAGTGTTATCAATATCTGTCAAATTACAACACTTGCATGCTCTTTCCACCAAACCTTTTCCTCTTTGGTGAATGCAGGTACCTTCCCTTATCTCTCAGCACATTCTTCCATTTTTACCCCTTTCTACTGAAAATTCTGTGTTCTAAAAAGAGTTATCTTTCTCTTTTCACTAAGATTTATCTTCAGAAACTTAGAATTGTTACAATGGATCAAGACCAAGCTTGGCATCTCTTGCCATCCTATTGCTCCTAGTTGTAATAAATGGCTAAAGCTTCACCATACACATCCACATTTTATCTCTCCCAAATTAAGTACATATGCTGGCTCTAACTCTGAAAAATGGCATTAATAAACCTACCAAAACATTTATCAACAGGCTATCCTTGCTTTTCATACAAACATCCTTTAAACCATAACAGTAACATGGCAGAAATCCTCATGCATCACCTACATACCACACTAAGTAGTGCTGTATCTCTTGGACACTCTGGGATAGTACGAAGAACCACTACTGCTGAAGAAATAACGGCTACGACTGTTAACACTGTTTCATTAAAAATATATAGATGTCAGTCCTAAGAGCTAGTTCATAAAACAAACACTTTTACTAAAGAGCCAAGCTTTTCCTATTTCTAACTTCTTTGGAAAGCAGGTGCTTTTCCTCATCACCCCCTACATAAGGAATACACTATACAAATTTAAGATTAGGCTTTAAAGTCATGAGAACCTTATTGGTTTTCTAGTAAACCTTTCTCTTCCACCTAGAGATACACACACGTGATATCCTTACATTTTGGGTTTCCCTGCTGAATACTAACTACTAATATTTTACCTAATAGTCTTTAATAGTTAAGAGGTGGGGAGGCAAGGGCGTGCTTGACAATGCAATGGCAAGACAGTAGTTACTCTACTGTTGTGATAGAAAAGGCTCTGAGATAAAAAAGCCCATCTCCAGTTATTCAAAGTATTACTAATTAAAAAAGTGTGCCAATGGTACCCTAATGACAAAGTGAATTGTATCAATAAAAGCTAAATTAGACCATAAACAGATTGAATCAGATCCAAATAAAATAGCAGCGTGACTGTTTGTTTTGCATGTTCATAGATGAAACAGAAACTTACTTTAGGAAGGGTAAATGGAAGCACTGGGCCTCCTGCTGGTTTCAAAAGTAGAGCTCCTTGCAAATTCTGCATGAGCACCGCTTTGCTTTCAAAAATTGACCCACAACGACCCGGGCAAGGAAGGGTTGTTGATGTTCACTGTACACCCCCAAATTAGTGCCGGGGAGTGGGGGAAGGTGCACACAGGTGGCAGGGGGCAGATCTTTATCAAAGTTCTCATACGATTAGTGCCTATTTCAAGTGTGTGTGTTCCAGCCACAAAACATGCAACCTGTGCTGGTGTTAGGCAGGCACTGGTACTGTCACAGTGCAGGCACACCGTGTATATCGGGGTCACTTTCACCCCTAAGCCAGCACACCTTCCCCGCACAGGGCACGGGGGAATAAAGGCGAGGGGCTCCTGCCACCACCTCTGCTCCTACCCCTGCCGGGCACTGACC
>VZRW01003890.1:121176-141730 GCA_013398125.1 Aegotheles bennettii | reverse complement strand
CTGCGCTTCTTCTGCCCGCCGGCGGCGGAGCAGGGCGGGGGAGCGGCGCGGCGGCCCGAGGGGCAGGGGCAGCGGCCCGAGGAGCAGGCGCAGCTGGAGGACGAGATCTGCGAGCTGGGCATCCGCCTCAAGGAGCTGGAGCTGCTGGCGCTCATCGGCGAGGGCTTCGACGCTCAGCAGTGTACGTGCCCGGCTCGCCCCGGGGCCGCCCCACGGGGGTCTGCGCCTCCGGGCACAGCCGGGCCCCAGGGGCAGCGGGTTCCGCCATCGGTACCCCCCGTCCCTCCGAAACGCGAGGTGCAGGAGCGGCCGTGGGTAGGGCAGCCAAGGGCCACAGCGGTGCTCCTGCGGGGGTCGGGGGAGGCTCCCGGGTTACTGCTCCCAGCTCAGGTGCCTTGGGCAGCGCACGGGGAGCAAAGCTGTCACCTGGTGTCACCCAGCCCAGCACCGGGCAGCGGCCTGGGGACACGTTAAACGACACACAAGAATTACAGATGCGGTTACAGAACCCCCAGACTCATAAAAGGCCCAAAGTCATTGAGCATTTGCAAAAAAACGAGTGAGACGCCACTAAAATCAGAGTTTGCATGTGCAAAATGTAACTGCTGCTAATGAGATCCTGTGGGTGTGAATCACCAGTGCAAAATAAAGGGCACTGATGACCACAGATAGTTGGAGGTGTTAAAAAAAAGTTAAATTCGTTTGGCATTTTAATTATAAAACCTACTGGACATGAAAGAAATACGGGAAATAAAACAGTTCAGCAGACAGAGATCAGTGAGAGTTCCAGTGAGGGGTGCCAACAGCTGTGAGGAGGTGATGCTCATCATCTCTTTCAAGGCCACAGGCTGCCAGACAGGGAACTCTGAGGGATGCAAAGGTTGCAGGAACACAGAAAAAACATCCACATTAAAAGGAAGTTCTCAAAGTAATTCTGATAGGTAGCTCGCATACATTTACGTTTTAGAACAGGAAAACAATAGTTTTTTTCCTTTGCCATAGCAATACATACCTTTTTCCATTTAAATACCTACTATTTTCAATACATGTGAGAAACCTTAGTGTTCAGGTATTTGGTAGACAAGAAATTTTAAGGAATATTACTAGTGTGCTTAGCAAATTATTTTCTTTAAAGTATTGTATTAATGGCAAAATTAATGACAAATTATGTTTTGTTCCTGTTTAGATAAACTTCTGCAGGCACTGAGAGACCAAAAGATAGAAAGCATGAAAGCAAGGCAGAAGCTGAAGAAATAGCCACCAATATGATGAGGATTATTTCAGCTGGATATTCTGTCACTATACCACTACAGAGTATTTTAATAGATCTTAGATATTGTTTTTCTACTTATTATATGCTATTCTACTAAATTAATAAATACAGTATATTTTCTTATTGACTTTTTTGTGTATTATTGTCTGGTACTACTAGGCATTTTAACATTTTTTTCTGCAATTACTATAGGCAAACAAGGATGGATAATATGTTCCTCAGAAACACTAAGAAATTAACTGTTAATGTCAGGATTCCTCATGGATGATGTTTAAGATACATGTAGCAGGGAAACAGTAATTTCAATAGAAAATACAGGGTCTTTTTGATTTAATTCTAAATACATTAAATGTAACTGTAAATAGATGCAATCAAAAGTCCTATGTCTCTGAGCAAGCTTTAGAAAACTACTTTCATGTTAGCATAAAAATCTTTGGTACAAAGAATCACAGTGTATTCTTCTATTGTCTGTAATGTACCACAAAATTACAGAAGTTATGGCTTTAGATAGTGTACATCAGAACAGTCATTAACTTTAACTTTCATCTAACATTGTACTATTATTTTAGGACCAATGGTGCTTAGGCTAAAGCCTGTGGCAGGTTTTGGAATGACAGCATCCTTATGTTTGGAAGATATGTCCATCCATGGGATAAAATGGGCAGAGACAGCCATGACAGACTAAAGATCTAGAGAATATCTGCCATTAAAAATGTAATCCCATATAGGGCATCGAGAATAACCTAACAAAGTAGTAAATAGGCTCGTCAGACTGATAAAATGATAACAATTACTTTTTCCTGTTCTAATTAAAGAGCAATAGGTGGCAGCATGAAATAATAAAGCTACCAACCCTGAAGCGATCACATTTTGGCAAGCAGCATCTCTTTGAAAAAAAGTAACATTTTAATCTTTTTTTTTTCAAAAAAACCCCAACACAAAGAAACAAAACACATGCAATTTACTTGACTGTACAGCATTTTATCACAATATGATATCCAATTTTTATTTCCTAATACTGCTTATTACAGCATTCATTCTCTTACTATCTTAACTTTTCCAGCCAGATTTTGATCTGCCCCACACAGAGATAATATTAAAAAAATATCTAGCTTATAACTCTCATTTGTCAATCATCAAACTGCAATAATCACATTTTATCAGAACAGCTAGGAGATATTAAACAGGATCTTACCATCTGCAACTGCCATTGTCAGCCAGGTGTCCCAGCCAATATGGAAATTCATGGCTTCATCTGCTAATAAATGTGGGGTTTTTTTAATGAAAAAAAGCCTGAGTGGGGCCAGGGAGAGTGTGGTAAGACCGGGTTTTGTCCAGTGCTCCAGTGTGCCTCAGGCAGGGCAAGGTGCGGGACCAGGCCCCGGGGCCCACGCAGGAAGCCCAGATGCAGGACTGGGGACAAGGCTGCCTGTAACACACACCCGTGGAAGGGCTCATCAAGGCAGCCCTGAAACCTAGAAGGCCCCTTGCAGGGGGGGCACAACTGCAATGCAGCCCAGGCCAGGGCGGGAGCTGGAGCCTGAGCTTAAGTGGGGCTCCCAGGCCTGTGGGGCAGAGATGGAATGGTGGAGGGCCTGGAGGGCCTGGAGGAGCCTGAGCTGGGTGTACACAGGGCAAGCATAGCGACACGGAGCTTCCCCCTTTACCCTACAAATGCATTGTTCACCCCAATATAAACACCTGCCCCCTTCAGCTTTCTTCAATCTACTATTTAGGCCCATCTTGGCACCATTTAATTGCTGCTTGGCTCTTTAGAACCTAAATAATGACACCATGCTTCTGGCTAAGCAGTTCTCTTTTCACTACTTGGTATATTTTAAGCTATTTTACTCTGTATTTTCAGCTATTTTACTCCAGGCAGCACACCACAAGCAAATTCCAAAGTGAGCTTCTTAAACCAGGTATTTTTACACCTGGTGGAGAAATCCACACATAACCACTGATGATTTTTTTCTTTCTAATCACATCTTGGAGACTGAGGCAATAAATAAAGGTAGATCTAGGTGCCTAAAACCCAAATTTTTTACTGAAATACCTTGGAAATCTGGGCTTCAGTGTTTTAAAGCTCCCCCTACAGAATGAGATTGAAAAGTCTCTCACAAAGAGTTTTGAGGCTAAATCTATGAACAGATACTCTAATGGTTAATTGTATAAGTGCTTAAACTACTTACCGCAAGACAAACTGGGACAGGACAAAAAGGACCAATACAGAGGGGCCTTCAAAGGCTTTGCATAGGAGAGCTTTTAAATCAAGTTCAGTAGCAGAGGAACTATCTTCATTTCCCCAAATCTCCAGAATAATTTCACTCCTAAACCACTCTAGCATTTCCATGGTTAATACAAGGGTCTACAAGGAATTCCGTTGTTTAGGATCACTGCTTCTTATTACTTCCCCTCACCTTTTACCAACTCTCTCACTTTGCATTAAGCTCTCATCAGACATTATTTGGTCAGGTTTTCTTGGCTTAAACAGAGCTACTTTCCTAGTGCACTGTTTAAATATTTTTCCATCTATTGTGCAGTTTCTGTCATATGGCCTTTATGCTAAAACAACACTTCATGTTTAATTAGAAGGCGATAACAATAAATAACATCAGTTATATGTAATCTCAATTAAAGTTTCCTGGGAACACACATCTACTGAAAAAAAAAGAAATCAATTTGTGTGTCAAAACAAGACAGAATGGTTTCCCTTGGCCAGCGTCAGCTATCAAGATGCTTTGGTCCAAGTCCTTTCACTGAAGCATCTCAGTGTTCCAAGAAGATCATTAAAAGATGGTGGCTATCTCCACTGGAAAGCCAATTTGACCTTCTGTGTATGAAGTAGCACCTGCAAAAGTAGCTTAGAGACGGTAGGGGAAACATGGGACATGATGATGAAATATTCCTGCCTGGAAAGAATCACTGCTTGTACTTTCAGTTGGAAATACTAATACATTCATGTGCATGAATTTGGCGAGAGAGTAATAAGCTTGTATTAATAGCCTGGACAACTAAGCAGTTAACTGTAATGGCAGTATGTTGGTTCTCATTTGCTTATTAAGATTCTATTTGCTTTTATTTTTCTTCTCTGTTTCTACTTGACCTTGTTACATCCAGTAATTTGCTCTAACCTCTGGAGGCTTATGGGTTTTTTCCTTTCAAATCAGTGCATCTCAAAAGTGTTCTGTTTATTGTTTCCTTTGTAAAAATTAAACTTATATTAAACAAAAAAGAATGAGGATTCTTACGGCATTATTTTTATTCACAAAGCACTCATCATCCATTTTTCCATTGTTTCTATTCTTTTAGATTGTTCAGGGAAGACTAAAGCTGACATTTAGATGTTGGCACAGCCCAGATCTCCTTCATATATAGCTCTCTTAGGACTCAACAAATCTATTATCCAAAAAAGAAATATTTGGCTACAGTTTTGATTCATGGGCAGAGATCTCAAAACATCAGTAGGTTGCTCCCATTTCCAATTCTTAACAAAGGCTTCTCAAAACGCAGAATGTCATGTCTTCTCAGTCAACCTGAGAGCTGAGTAATAACAGATGTCTCACTGAAAGAGCTGTGTCTACACCTATCATGATACTCATGTGCTCCCCAAGGAGTGCCCTCAAGTCTTTCACTTCTGAAACCTGAAGCAGTCTTGGCTGATTTATGATGGAAAAAATCAGTTACCAAGCCATTTGAAAACAAGAATGCATTTATACTTTAAAGTATTTTATACCAAACAGTTGGGTCCATCAAATTTTAGACTGCTTTATTTTAGAGTTTGCTATGTTAAAATTCTCAAAATAGACACTCAGCCTTGTTACAATGGATCATTAGAATGTAAATTAATCTTCGAGTAAAGCTGCCTTAATTAGCTCAGGGACAGGAGGAAATACAAAAGCACTAAGCTACCGTAAAATTATGTTCCTGTTTTCAGCAGTGAATGCTGCATGATAGGTTCATCTGTCCTTAAAATTCAAAGCTAATATCTCAACATAAAGTAGGGAAATCAAGAGCAGCACTTAATTCTAGGAAACTTGCCCTCTTTTATTTGTTTGGGAGGCAGTGTTTCTTAAGATCACTGATGTCTAGATACTATATCAAGTAGGTGCTAATCAGGAAGCAGTCGATAAGTGGTGCATTTGGCCTTTCTAGGGAAATTAAGGAAATATAACCATTAATAACACTAGTCAGTTGTTACACATGAAAAACATACATTTGCAAAAAGGCTGAGGTTTTAGCGTATACTCAGAAAAGCCAGAGCAACCCCTTGAGGCAATTTAAGCACTTGCAGTCACAATTTTTATCTATATAACTAAAGCTTAAGCATACAATCTGTCCAGAACCTTAGGAGTGATAAGTACACTAGGAACTTCATTTATCCTCTATTTTGGGAAGATCCTCTGGAACAACAAGCAGAGGGAGGAAGGATTAGATGTGTTCCTTGCAGTAAAATAAACTTTTTATTCCAAATTTCTTGCACCACAAGTTACACAAAAGCAGTACTGACAAAAGCACATACCTGTATTTTCCTTTGTCTTTTTACTTTGCTTCAGATTAACAGCAGGAAACTTGGGCCTGAGTGAATACCGTTAAAAACACAGGAATTGGATGAGTAACAGTGGAAGGCATAGAGGACATTGAGGTGATAACAAAATTTACAAAGGAAGCACGGGATCACAAGATGTCCTCAAAAACCATGGGCTTGCTGGTTACTGTCTTGCTCCCTCTGTAAGGCAGGCAAATGCCTTTCTTCAGAGGAAATGCCTCTGCTGAAATGCATTGTTCTAACTTGTGAAGTTCTTAAAACTCCTTTCTTGTCCTTTGCCAGGTTCTACCTCGAGAGCATGAGCAGCAGGACCCCTACACAGGCCAGAAGCCTGGCAGCTCCAAGGGAAAGGCATGCACATGCTTTAAAGCAGCTGATCTACAGAAAAAGGACACAGCAGGAACAACCAGTAAGTAGCAATATAGATTTTAAGACATATTTTATTTAATGTGCAAAATTGCCAAGAAAAAACAGGTACAACTTCAACTAAGCTATAGCCACTAACATGAAAGAAACTATTCTATATACTAGTAAGCTTCATTTCTAGAATCACCCTACAGTTCAGAGTAAAAACACAGCCATTTGGTAATGACCCAGAACATTTTAAATGCCTCCTTTTCAGCAATATGTAAATTCTAACATTGGTATGGTTTTACGTTTGTAATTGCAAAAGGAACCAGTACTTGGAGATTTCCCTCTGATTGCATAGTGTAAAATTTTAATTATTTATTTTCTCCCTCTTTTAGTTTAATCCCTAGACTTGGCTTTACAAACCACACTCAATTTTGCAGCTCTAACTGGCTTCATAAAAATAATTTTCTCATTTACAGCTGAAACACTTAAATTTTGAACAATTTTCACAGACACAGCCATTACAGTTTAGTTGAATCTAGCTGTGAACAACAAAGATAACATGAATATTTGTAATCATGCAGAGCTAGTCCCTTCCATAATTCAAAGACATAAGAAAAGTTCATTTCATCAGAAAGGGAGATGTTTCATGGGAAGTAAGACAATTTATTGATATAACATCTTTGTAAAAAAAGTGTAGAAGCTGTTATTGAAAAGGCTTTCTAGAACATATTGAAATAGTATCAGGAGGTGGGGGTTTTTTCTTGTAAAATCACATATATTTAAATGCTACCAGAGGAACAGGTAATTTGTAGTCTTGAACAATTACCAAGCTCCATGAAATAATAAATGGTGCTGTGTACTGAAGTATCCACTTCCTCTCCAGGGTTTCAGTTTTTCTAACATTATCCATGAGTTCAGCCTCTAGAGCCTTCACCTACTTCACTTACGGATGGGGACACTGAGGCATAGTCAGATTAAACACCTTGCTCAGAACCAATCCAAAGTTATGAAGAAGGGACAATCAACCTCTTATCTCCTAATTTCCAGCTACTCATAACTAGATAGCATCCTTCCTATCTTTGTTCAATTTAAAGATATTTGTGATAGTTAATTGACTGAGACAATACTGGATCAGTCCTGCTCTCCTTGAAGTTAGGTGGTGTTTTGCCAATAACTTCAATGGAAGACATTATCTATATTCATGTCACCTTAATACTAATATGACATCTGTAAGTATCACAAAGCAGAACATGGCCCAAAGCCACGCAGTACCATAGCTAATTGAAAATTATATCACATATGTATGTTCCTACTTCTTTCACACCAGCAGTATATCAGCGAGCTAAAAAGTGCACCTCTTTGCATACACCAATGTAAAAGTCAAATTCAAAATGCACAGCAATGGCAAGAAAGAGACAAATGAAAATAAAAAGTCAAAGAACATAGGAACATCTGTGCTGTACACACGTCCTTTCTAACAAAACCCAAAAAATTGTCCAGAACAGACCCTTCGTTGGGTCCGAGTTGTTTCTGCTGGGTTGCTAAATCCTACACCAAATTCAAGCCTCAGCAAGATGGTCTCTATGCTATTTTCCAAAATTTCTGGCTTCACGGTCGTTTTCTCTGTCGAATATGACCTTGAATACAGCTTAAAGAACCCAACACCAACATGAAATGAAAAAGGCCTTCCCCGACTCTGTCACAGAAACAAATCTCAATTTGGTGGAGGGCAAAGTGGTTTTTCCTACTTGGAGTGTTGAAAGCAGTAGATAAAGTCAAGGACAAAGAAGAAACCTCAAGTTTACTTACATTAAGATCTCCCGTGTTTGTAACTCTGAAATAGAATATGCTGCTAATGTTGCTAGTTTTGCACTGTTTTAACAAGTGAAGAAATAAAAAGCTAACTAAATGCATAAAATTGATTCCAAACGTTTAACGTCAAGATTCTTTGACCTGCCATAGTAATCAATTCATAATTACTTAGTGTCCATCCACTGCTGAAAGCAAAGGTTTCCCATCTATTCTTCTACTACAACAGTCCCTTGCTTTTTAGATCCTGGTGAATCCCTGGCATAGGCTGCTGTACTCTGCTGCATCACATCTCAGGGTATCTATTGGTTAAGTTTGCTAGTGATGCAAGACCTAAAAGCCACTGATTCCTTGAAAAAAGCCAGAGTTTAGGATCCACAAATTTCTGGTTTAATAATTTAAAAAATCAATCATATACACATTTACTCTTTACAAGGTCCCACTGCAAAACTCAGTGCTACTTGCCGGATATATGAGATTTTAACTGATGCCAGCGTATGTTATGGTGTTTACACACTGGTTTACAAAGCATAGAAATGCATTGAGCGGCAGTGAAGAGGGATGTACTTTAGAAGAAAAATTCACCTCCTCTCTAAATATTGCATTCAGTGGAATCAACTTTCTGTATAATTTACAGTCCTTTGGACCCATTATTGCCTAGTATGTAAATGTGTGTTTATAAAATTACAAAGTTATTTACAGAGTGTAATATAGTTTCAATCTACTCCTTGGGAATGAATCAAGCGTGGAAATTCATGAAAAGTCAGGCACTTCTTAAAACAAGAATTATTTTTAACAAATGAAAAAAAAAATTATTCCTGTAACATTTCTTCAGAGTATTTGTAATTATTTTTGAGACATCTGCTATACATTTTACCACCTAACTGTTTAAATCCCATTTCTCATCTTTCATGAGCTTCAAAACAGAAAATTCTGGGAACTAACTCTTCATTACTGTCTCTGTACACCTTAAGGAACCTGAAATGTATGCGAACAAATAGATGGATTGAAGAACTAGTTTTAAAAAAAATCTTTTTGGTCATATATATATATATGAGTATGTTATCAAGGCGATTATAAAACCATGAAATATGTGATTATGGGGCATCGAAACAGTTTTAAAAATCAGAACCCAAACCACCTTTCTGCTACACCACTTTGGTTGCCGCAGTTTTTATGTCTGTTGGTATTAAGGGCAGCCCAAAGGGCAAATTTGTTACATAGGGTAGTCAATCCATCTCAGAGCCCCATTGAAATCCCTGTCCAGTCTCCCATGCATTGTATACAGTCCAAGAAAAAATGTTCCTGGATAACAGGAATCCCAAGATCCTGTTTTCTGGTTGCTTTTCATTGTTGGGCACAGCAAAATTCTTCTGATTGAGGACAAGCAATGCATTTTTTCTCAATAGAGATTCTGTGGTATTAACCAGGTACACCTTTATGACTTGTCCATCTTGAAACTTTCTTTTAAAGAGCAAGTCAGTACTCAATTCATTTACTGACCTATATAAATCTCATTTCCATAAGTTGAGTTTTGCATTATTTATTTACGAGAGAAAGGCAAGAGCTCAAAGAAAGCATTCTAAATGAGTACTCTTACCCTCATTTTGCATGCCTATACTTTAAAATGGAAAAATATAACTGAAATATTTTGATAAGCAAAATAATTTTACTCAGTCTTGGAGTAATGGCTGAAAAATTAACCCATGAAAAGAAAGTTTAGCACAGAAAGTGTAAGTTACCGATTGACATACTGATTCCATATAGCACTGTTACAAAGTCTACAGTGCTGCCTAAATAACCTTATAGTAATCAAGCTTGAGCTAATTTATTTCTCTTTGAACACACACTGCTTTGAAAAAATTGCTTAGCAGACCAGCAATGCATCTGGAGTGATCACAGAGAACTAGGTAGATGTTATTTACCCCATATACTTATTCTCAAAATTACATCTGTCTGTCTTGCAAAAGCTGTGTGCTTGTACCCCTGTATGGAGGGGCAGTATGTGGCGAGGAGAGATCTGCTCCATCAGCCACAGCAGTGTAATGAGTGTAATGGGGGCTGCTGTCCTGCATACACTGATTTGTGAGCAGTCCCGATCTTCGCAGAACAAACTTTCCCTTTTTCACAAAGCCTTTTAAAAAAGGTTAATGTTACTACTATACTAACATACTGTATGATCATGTCTTTCCTTCTCTCCTCCCCCCCATGATGTAGTAAAATATACAAAAGATGCCATACAACTTGGTGTTTTATTACAAGAGATTACTTTGAGTAAGTGGAAACCACTTGTATTAACTATGCCACTAGCTCATGTGGAGCTACGCAGAGAATGCACACGGCTTACGCCAAGGAATAGATGCATTAATTGATACACTCTCTCATGATAAGACTGAGTCTTAATTTATACATATTGGCCACTGACAATGAAAGGAATGCACTTTGCTGAGGACAGCTGCCAAACAACCATTTTCTAGTAGGCATGAGAACACGCAACAGATGATCCATGGCTTCCAGACCGTAAAGGTATTCCTGACCTGTTAATAACCTTCATATTATCTCACACTTGTTCTCTTCCTATCCCATTTCATGTAAATGTGGTATGGGAAGCCACAGAGATTTGTTTATGTACAAGAAATACAAGGTCAGGACCGTAACTGATTTACAGCATCCTTGGACACAGTACTCAGAGCTGCTCAGGCATGTACAGGACAAACAAGGTCAGCAAAATGAATTGACTTCTGCTAGCTCAGAAAATGCTGCTTTCAAGCTCCCTCAGACTTTTAGAAGCTGGCATTTAGCTCTTAGATTTGCAATACAGGACTAAAAAGAGTACATTAAAGTGTAATTAATCCTTTAACAGTCAGACATCTTGAAACATAATGAAAACTGTAGTTAGCTTTGTATGTATCATCCCTTAAACAAGACAGTTCTGCCACTCAATGCAATGTTGGTTTTTTTACTTGCTTCGAATTATCTTACACTATCTTACGTTTCTTACGTCTCACCTTTTCAAAGTTAGTCCGAAAAAGAAATGATCATTACTTATGATAATTTCCCCATTTCTATATATAGGATTTACATGCACTTCTATCAATTTCTATCCATAATATTATTAGATACAAATATTATGCATATTTCTACACTGAGTGCTAGAGCTTCTCTCAAATCCAGATAATACGTTTTTCAAAAAAAGACTGTCAAAGAGTACCCCCTTATCCTCTTAAAGTTACTGTTCTACTGATGTTAATAAATGTCACACATAGTATACCTACTGAGAGTGGTCATTACACACATATCAAGAAGTAATTTTACGTGCATTTCATTTCTAGATGCTTCTAGTGATGATTTACAAATCTGAAGACAAATAGTGGTCAGAACATCAACATTTTTGTACACAGAAAACAATATTTTTACCTAAACATTTAACATCGTTTTAAAGAAAATTGGGGCATTTAATAGAAAAACTTTAATGACTAAGTTTTTATCAGTAAAAATTGCATGAATAAATTCTAATGAAGTTATAACTTTAAACTGGTATACTTTCTTCTTTGAAATCAATATTGAAAAACTATATTGCAATTGTAGCCATACAAAATGTTTATTATATTACAAATTATTTGTACACTATATTTTCACTTTATCATTGCTTTGTGCTCAGAGAGTATAAATATTACAGAATGATTTTTCTTTCCCAGGAATGTCCTTACTGCCTTGATATAATCTTACTTTGTACTTAAAAAAAATAAAGAAACATATTACAAACAAGATAAAAAGCCATTATGAATGAAGAATGTAAAATGTCTTTGTGAATAAAATGCACCACAATGGTTTCAGAGGGATGGTTGAGGGAATATTCAATAGACTGCACATCATTGATACAATATCAAACAAAATTAAGTTTGAAAGTCTAACAGGTCTTCCTCAGTAGTATGAAGAGTACTTTGTTTAACTTTACTGAAATGGTTTGTTTTTCTAGAAAGCTATTTAAACATTTTCATTTGGGGTTTTTCTATTTATTTTGTTAGCATGTAGGCATTCAAACCCTGCACATTTATATAATTTTGAAACTTTTCCATTTCCCATATTGGAAGATAGATGCTTGGCTTTATCTTCATACATTTTTCAATAGAACTACTAAAGCCCTTAAATTTAAGAATGGGTACAGATTTAAAAGCAGAGCTAAGTGTCTCAAAGATGCTGTTTAAATCGGGTATGCCCTACTTCCCGTGACTCTTTCATGAATAGTTGTAACGTTACCCTTCCCAGTTACACAGCTTCAGCACTCCCACCACGTGTTTGCTGCTGCTTCCATACTTGCAGCTTTAGGATAACTTTGCAGAACTGGAGTCTAAGATACAAAAATTTCATTCACAGCATATTTCACTCTTGTTGCATAGAAGGGCCTATCTACTTGCTAAATTTAACTGGGCTAAATAGACGAATAATTAAAAAACTGAAGTAATAAAGATGATGCAAAATGTGGCTGCAACAATTTAGTGTAGATTTCACTTACCAAGTTAAGCCAGTTATGAACCAGCTTATGCTAAATAAAAGTAAGCCACTCTTAAATTATGTCTGCACTTTTGCTACAGTGATTTAAATGACTGAAAAACAAGCAGAATATCGTTCAAGAGAGTCCAGTGAAACTTGCTCATATAGACCAATCCTAATAGAAAAACTCAGCCTTGCTCTCAGTGAGTGAAGCTCCCACTGAAGCCAAGCAGAACTAGTCTTTTTATGGCACACCGAGTTTGGCCCAGTATTTTATCGCTGTTATTTTTAAGTTGTTATTTTTAAGTGTGGTATTCTTAGGCAGCTACTAGTTCAACACAAAAAGACATTGGATGTATTGCATTACACTGATAATATCAGTATTAGTTAGCTGTCAGGTAACAGACAGCAGTCTGTCTTTACTGGACTTATATTTATATGAAAGACTGAGTTTCTTTGGTTGTTTAGTATCCAAGTCACCCAAATGTATATTTGTGTACTCCAGACATAGCGTGTTTATATTGATCTTTAAAATTACTAGGGTGGGGGGGGTTTTGAGGTGGTTTTTTTTTTGCACTTGGTTTATGGAAATTTTCTGACTATAGCAGAGTAGTCACATATAAATATACAGCACATATATACATAGAAATTACAAAAATACATTTTATTTATATTTGATTTTTAAATAATAAAAACAAAATTTCCCATTTGTTTAAAGATTAGCTAGCATTCCAAAAGCTTCTGCAATACTTAAGGTATTGGAGCAGAAGATATCTGTATATTCTAGGATAACTATGTATCACAATCTCAGTCAGGGTTTATAATATAATTATTTGGGGGAAAAAATAGCTCTGCTTTAAAAGTTTGTGCTTCATCAATTTCTTCTTCTATGTCCTATTCTAGTCTCCTCTCTCCTCCTTCTCTCATTTTACTGGTGGTCAAAAAGCTAAACCAAGTTCCCTTTCTTACCTCAGTAAAGACCAAAGAAACTCAGGGAAATGAAATGATCAGACAAAATACCATAAGCAATTGAGGATAACTAAGTAACTTACTGAAATGAAGGACATTACCTTTAACTCCAGTTGACATCAAACATACCCAACACAATGTATTTTGCAACAACTTCAGTTCCTGGAGCTAATTGCTGAAGGAACTGAAAACAATTGTTCATGATCTCCAACTAGTTTGTACAACTGCAAAAAATGAACTATTGTCCCATTCAACTGATTTGATTTTCTTTTGGGATTGGATTCATACAACAATGCAGTTTAACAATTAGTTACCTTTATCTTGCACAATACAGTCAGCATAATTTCTGGAAATGCTCTCTTTTTCACATTAGTATTTTTGTTAATCCATGTGACCATTTACTTATTTACATGTTATTATAGTAATGAGGTCCTCTACATTCAGAGCTTCTTAAGTGTGTATTCACTGTTCCAGTGTAATCAAAATCAACCACAGCTTCAGGTAGCACTTCCTGGCATCACTTTAGTAGATATCATTGTTTAAGAAAGAGAAAAAAGCACTGTGTTAAACAGAGGTTTTCTTGTCCAAGCAGGTGTATTCATTATTCCAGGTTGGAAAGATTTGCTCGAAGTTCTCAGGATTACCAGCTTCACATGCATTCAGAGCCTGAATATAGAGCAAATGTGAATAACCTTTTTTCATTTCTCCTGGAAGCTTCTAGCACCAATATCCTTTGTTGGCTCTTCATGCATTGTATGCTCTCACGCTGAAAAGAATCTCCTCCATAACTCATCAGTGGCATTCAGGGACAAGGTAGCCACCAATTATCAAAATATCATTCACCTTCTTTACAGTCTTCTCTTCTTTCACTTCTTTGTACTGTTAATAAGATGAGGAGAATCAGGCCTATTTACAGGACATTTATTTGTGTTACTTACCCATCTTGAATTCTTTTGGTTTGAATATGCTCTCTAGAATGAAAGGGCCGAATGACTCTGCATTGCTGAAATCAGCATCCCTTACACAGTGTCCTGCAGCAAACAACATGGGCATTGCCACACCTACTGTGGCCTTTAGCTAACCGTGTTCTACTGTATTTTCTTCTTTAATCAAAGTTTTGACATGCAGAAGCTATTTCCAGCAGCTCTACCTTTGGCCCTGCAAATGAAACATTGTGTGGTGCAGACACGTTCAGCAGCATCTCTGGTGATGATGGGTCCTATTATGATAGCAAACGATTGCATATAACCAATCTTATCCCTATTAAACAGTTACCTTGCAGCATTTCCTTAGCTGGCAAGCAGAATTATGTATCTTCAGAGTCCTGTTGCTCGACTTTAAATCATTTCATAGTGTTGACTTTCCAGACAGAGAAAAATGCCATCTCTTTGGCACAATTCACAGCAAGTTTGTAACTGAAAATTAAAGGAATCACTTTCATGGCTACCTCAGGTTGCACGATACAAGTACTGTGCACAAAAGATGTTAGACTTGGAACTCAAACATATCTGTTTGCTTCTTGGCCAGCTTAGCAACTTCTTCTCTTATTGCCTTTACAAGGGCAGCTGTGGAAATGTTGGTGAGAGGAGCATCAGATGGGTCATTTTCTGTCAGGCTCTGTTGAGAAGCTGCAGTGGACGGCAAAGGAGCTTGTTCCAGGCTGGGATGCATGCTTGCTTGCTGGCTGTACTGGCAAGGAAGTCGTGAAGGAGAATTATGTTGGTAGCAGGGCCTTGGATAAGCCTCAATGTATCCAGGTAGTGGTACCTGTAGAGCATTGTAATTATACAACATTATATAGAACAGTTGATCAGTAGTGCCACCCACCAAGTAACACAAGCCTCCCCAGGGCAGAATAAGATGTAACAGATAGGACCATATGAAAAGAATGTAAACCTCATACTCCTAGGCATCTGTTTACAAATGTCTAGCTTGTCATGTGCCATTTATGCACATGTGTCTCTGTACCACCTAACTCAACTCCCCAGACTGTGGCAGCAAAAACACCTGGCAGGGGAAGCACTGCATGTCCTAATTTGTCATACTGCAAAACATCAAAGGGAGAAGGCTTTTCTGAATGTGTGTCCTTTGCTTACTATTCCCCTTAAACATTTCAGTTTTAAACAAACAACACTATATTTCAGGACACAGAAAAGTAGTGTTGGCTGATTTGCAGCCACTGTCTAATCCAAGTCAGCCAAGTCTTTGGTCTTACTGTTCCTAACAAAAAAAAAATCACTAGATCCAGACAACATGGATAGGCTCAGGTATGCCAACCTGGGAACTCAACACTGAAAAGGAGGCTTGACTTCTCAGAAGTATTGGGATTTTTGGCCACATTTAACAGAATTACACGAGGGATTCACAATTTTACTCTGTTGTAACTTCACTGATTTCCACCCCGCGTTACACTGGCTAAAACTAAAATAAAAACTTAGGCCCTTTAGTCACTGTGAGATATTAAATTTTCTTCACAAACCATGAACAACAATACAAGTCTTTATAGTCCTCCGAGAAGTTTTTAATGCATCAAATACAAATAAGTATTTATGTTTTGCAAAAGTCTAAAACAGGAGTCTACAGCCCTTCATTTTGAAGAAGGCTTTATGTTCTTACAGAAGGCAACCCATGCCCTATAACTAGGACAAGATAATTTCTCAGCTTGCCAGCTGATCCTTCTAGTCCACGCCAATGACAAGTAAGGAAGTTCAGTGATGCTTTTTTATGAACTGACTCAGAAAACTACATTTATTTAACACTATACTCAGAAACTACACTTATAAGTTAACTGATAAATTTCTACAGTGTTTAATCACTAAACAATTATTCAAGACAAACATTTTAGTAGTACATATGAACACGCCACTAGAGGTCACCAGGTTACTACTTTCACTAAGCAGCACCTAGTAATTTGGAAAATAAATGTTTTGTTGAATACACTTAGTTCCCTTCTCCCACAAAACTTAGTGCTTCAATACGTACCATTTAACTGAGAAAATAATACATTACAGTAAACTGAGCTTATAAGAAATTTTTTTCTTGTCAAATCTGTTTTCTGCGTCCCCTTGTTTACAGTTCAGCTAGTGGAAATGCATGAAAAGTAAATAATTTCAGCTTTCAGCTTATAGACATTAAGCCTCTGTTCTTAGTAATTGTCAGAAAAACCTTGGAAGCATGCTATGATCTACAAGCTCGGAAACCAGAAAGCATCCAGAAATTCAAACTCAAGAGTATTACTTCAGATCTTTATTTTTTGCAGTTTTATTCAGACTTTCTGACCATATTATGTTGCTAACACTATTACTAGTTCCTCTAGTAATGATTTTCAAATAAAGACAGTTCCTTGACAGATTTGCAGTCATTGGGAGGTGCAAATTCATTGTCGAAACCACAGTGTTTAGGTATTACATTTCTTCTTCTCCTGCAAAGTCACAGGAGGGCTGAAAGTCTAAGTAACAATAAGTCATTACAGCTCTATAATGAGTAAGTGGAGTTAAAAGGAATATTTGTTTCCTTCGAATTCTATATTGCCACAGTTATTTTTCAGACAGCTTCTCACATCCCTCTCCATTCCTCTGTGTACAGTCCACTGGCATTAACTGCTCTTCCCACATCTTTCCCTGAAACAGGCAAACCCACAGCAGGGTTACGCTCTTGTCCAAAGGAAGGAACTTGGGGCTGGAGACTTGCTTTCCAGTTTTCTCCAGTTCATTTTCAGTCTCCCCTTTTGACAAGTAATATCTGACTCTTTTCATGGGACTGCAGCCAAGAAATAGGAATACAAAAAGGAAAAAGAATGGAAGACAAGTATAATAATTTTCCTGATTTGTTTTGGGTTATTTTTTTCTTTTTAAAGAAAAAGTTTAAAATGATTGCTTAGATATAACAGACCTCCTGGATTTAAAATGTCAGTAGGGTTAAAAACAAACAAACAAAAAAACCAAACCAAAACAAACCAGACCAAAGCAAACAAAACAGAGGAAAATAAAAAGACTTTTCACACTTCAAAGGGCAGCTCTGGGAAGTGAA
Organism: Aegotheles bennettii; assembly: GCA_013398125.1. Classification (NCBI taxonomy): domain Eukaryota; kingdom Metazoa; phylum Chordata; class Aves; order Caprimulgiformes; family Aegothelidae; genus Aegotheles; species Aegotheles bennettii. The sequence continues at coordinate 124,253 of VZRW01003890.1, read as the reverse complement.
TCCCTACGATGTTGTGACAAGCCTCCAGGTGTCAGGGGCACATCAGCAGGTGCACTCAGCTTACAGATGAACATACTTCTTTTTTTCTTGACAGTTCAGCCTACAAAATCAGACTTGCAACTGACAGACAAACTGAATTATTTTCCTCACAAGCATCAGGAGCAGTAATAAAAATTTGGCAGCAAGTAGCTGCTCCCAGGAACATTTATATGACTGTGTTGTCTCTTGCTTCGCTGCTCAAAGCCAACTGTTAGACTCTAACTGCAATTCACTAAAATATTCTGTTGATGATATGCACAAGGAAATAGAATCCATCTCCCAGTTTGTTTAGCTGAATTGGTTCTGCATAAATACTGGATGTGAGCTCAAGCAGCAGAATTGATCTTCTTTTTCCTAGTGGAAAAAAAGCCCTAAATTTCAGAAATTGTTTCAAACATGATAAACTACTGCAATTCATCTTAGTAGGTCTAACTTTATTTCTTTGAAATGGAGGTATACTTTGGGCTAAAAATGACATCTGTCCCAGACTAGGATTGTGCAATTAGTTATTTATGATCTGTCACTCCAGCCTCCAGAAGGACTTGAAACACTGCACAGCAGGGCTGTGGCAGAGTCAGGAGCTAGGATTCAGGAGCTGGGCTGTCTTGAGAGAAGCCTCCAGGAGGTAAAGATGCTCCCCAGCTTCCAAACAGCAAAAGGCCATCTGGAGAGGCAGCATCACCTACTCCTGCAACATGCCTATCCAAATATTTAATCACTGTCTTAGGAAAGAAAAATGGCCCCTAACCCACCAATTTTGAATGGGTGCCAGCCACTAACCTGAGAATGATTTAACCTTCTAAAGGTTAAATCTAAACACATTGTTTACAGCTCATGGGGTGGACAGCAAAACTATCTGTGCCTTCTCTCATAGATTTTTTTCACTACTAGAGATACCCATTCATGGAAGAATTAACCTGCTCAGATTCTTCGCTGATCACTTAGGATTGCTTAAAATGCCTCCTGTGCAACCCACAGGAAATATATGTAGTTAGAAAAGCAAAGATGCTTACTGAGTCTGCCCATTGCCCGGGTAATTCATTCTCTCCAGCATAGGGCATCCAGGCTTGGTTCCTGTATGCAGTGGGCGGTGTTGGGATAAAATAGCCTGTGAAGCCGGGTCGGTTTGCTGCTGGTATGGCAAACACTGCTGGTACAGTATTTCCTATTAAGAAAGAGAGTACATACAGTTAATAGCTTACATTTTCAGTTATAACTTATAAGATAGTATTTATGAAGTAACTGGCCTCAGTCAAGTTTTTTTGTGGGTTTGTTTTGTTGGGGGTTTTTTTCGTGAGAATGTAAATCGCCATCAGTTGAATGTAAGGCTCCCACAATCTGATTAGAACATCTCTATAATACTGGGAAATACTGCACAAGACCAAATTTGCAGTTGTCTGTGTAATCATGCACATCCTTCAGATAAAGATATGAGAACTTAGTCCTTAGGACTTGATCCTTGTAACACCTGATCTTCATCAAAACTTTGAATCATTAGAAAAAAGGGTTTTTCTCCTCTTACATTTACTTCCTTGTATTCAATTTTTAGCTGTTGTTTCAGAGTAATGCACCTTTCTTTTCAGCAGCAGATTGTAAAATGTTCAGTTCACACAGTAAAACTATCTTAATATCTCTAGGCACAAAACCTACAAAAATGAACGATACATTTAAAAGGCTGTAATCTCAACAACCCCATGGTAAAACATCAATGTTTCCAATAAAAAAATACCAAGTCTACTGTTTCAATTCCTTTCCCAGGAACAGTCTATTACTGCAATAAATTATGCAGTTATGACTTAAATAAATATTTCCAAGGAAACTTGTTGACACCAAATCTGTTTTTCTACATCTTGATCAAGATGTGTGTATAGGGATGTACAGGAAGCCTTCTACTAAAATTCCACTATCACACTCCAGGCTGAGTGGGAGAAACCAGCCTTCCTAGTATGAGGTTCTTCTAAATCTCTGGATATGGTTACATCTGCTCTTTCAGGTAGGGTTTATTCCAGGGGCTCTCAGAGCTGCATAGAACGTGGTTCTTCCTGCAATTATGCAGATTATGCACAAGATAACCAGGCTGTCTGAAAGACCAGCATCTTCTCAAACACTCCCACTATTTCCCTCGAGAGATGCCATCATATCTCCATGTATTTGACAAGTTTAGAATAAAATACAAGTAACTTGCTTGTCCAGTAAGACTTCCTTCCTCTAGTGTCTATTTATATGCGAAGGCAGACACCAGCAGTGTACCACTGCTACACTGAAGTCATAAAATCTTCATTCCTAAATCCTACGTGGGAAAGCTCTGTACCATCTTTATCAGGCAGTAAACAAAGCATGTGGATGGTATGATTTGAGTACATGGACATGTATTGTACTTTTCAGATTCACAGAATATAGCAAAAATAACATAATTTACATAAAGCAGAAGAACCAGTAAACCCTGTTAGAACACAATAAAGTACAACTCAAGCATTTTCACTGAGGAATGGAAGTACAGTAATGTTACGTAGATGGGCACTGGCTCTCTAGTAGAGCCAATGCTGAGAAAAAACAATTCCTCTCCCCTCCAACTGCACATTCGTTGAATACGGCCACTAATTGTCCTCAGTAGATATTGGGTAAGAGATGACGAGAAAATGGCAAGACATGGGCATTTCCCTGAACTTCATACAGAGAATAATTGATAGAAATTAGCATCACTTAATGGCTGCTTCAGATATCTGCCTCCCAGAATGTCATTTACAGCCCTGGCACATCCTCGCTTCTGAACATTCTGCAAGATGGTTTTGCTGCCTGCTCTGACAGGTACTGGGAACACTGCATGGCTACATACATAGAGGCAGAAAGACTCAAACAGTGACACCCATCGCTAAAGCAGTCTCAACAAAACTAGAAATTTACAGCTTCTCAATGACCTCCCATGCAATTCGAGGCCAGAAGGGCTATGGATGCAACCAGGGTGTGCAAAGAGGAGAAAAATAATATGTTGTACCACAATCCTCTCCAGAGAGGAAACAAATCATCTATTTCAACAC
>VZRW01003890.1:95348-121153 GCA_013398125.1 Aegotheles bennettii | reverse complement strand
AAAAAAAAAAAGAAAAAAATCTGAAAAAAGAAAATGGAAAGCAAAATGAGGGATATGTCATCCAAAATATGGACTAAAAACTTAATGTTATGCTTTACATTTATGTAGTGTTTTCTACTGTTAGAGACTAAGTCCTAGCTTTCATTTTGACATTAGGCTATAGGTGAAAAGACACTATGTCAGAGAAGATGCTGGAGTCACTCAGCCCATAGAGAAGTATTCACTGTGGAATTGCTGTGGATCAGTGGGATCTACGATGTATGCCTGCACAGCAAGTAGCCACAGGGTATCTCATAGGACTTCTATTCCAATTCCTCCAGCCCCTTCATTTGGAAGGAGGTGGGCTAAGAGAAGAGGTGTGGGCAATCTTTTTTTTCCCCAGGTCACAGACAGCACAGGGTTGCTATTTTAAAGGGGGTAGCAAGGCTGGAAATAAGTGTTCTTCAGACACGTCGAGAGAGGAAGGTGCTGCTCCTGTAGATGACATGTGGCTTCTACATGAAATGCTCTTTTAATTTAACCACAGCAAGATGAGCTGTTAATCAAAATGAACACTCAGTTAGCTGATGTAATACCTTATCCCTTATTCTTACTGCAACATCGTTACCTTAAAGGTGATGTTGATGGGCTGCATGAGCCAACATTAGGCCGTTTCATGCCAAATTAGCACCTGCAGCAGTGCTTCTTCATCTATTGAGTCAATAAAAATTTATTTTCTTATTGGAACATTAGAAGTCCTTGCCTGTATTATAGTTGAAGGTTTCTCACAACTCTCCTTGTCTTTCCCTGTACAATAGCCATTTGTAGCATCTATCATATATGGAAGTTCCCTCCAACTATCCCCAGAATAACTCTGACAAACTCCACGAGTTACAGAGAGGTCACTTTGTCTCTTCTGAAATGCAGCCACTCTTCAGTGGCAGCACAACATACCTGTTTTTAACATAGAGCACTAAAATGATCTACAAGCTCGGAAACCAGAAAGCATCCAGAAATTCCACATCACTGGAAATGATAGAAAAGGTATCATGGAGAACATGTTACTGCAGACATGAAGAAAGAACTCTTGGTAGCATGGCATATTTTATAGCTTGAAATGCTTTAACATGAAAGGGTGAGCATTTGTTCTTTCCAGATTCACATGCACAATTTGCAGAAATTATGACAAGAAGTGAGAGTAGAATGGATCATTCTAACCTACTATATTTAATTAATTGACAACAGATTTGCATATCCACATTATTATTCTCAGTACTTGATGTTGAATACAATGCAGGTAACTCTTACTTCTGAGGAAGCTAAGAAATATGTTTTTATCTGGCAGATTAACAGAGCAATGTCTAATAAACCTACCTATTTCAAACCTTTGAACTGACAATATAACATTTTTTTTAATCTTGTAAGCTCTTTTCTATAGCTCTTCAAGAAAAGATATTTTGCCAATGAGAAGCTATTTCCAGTATTTTCCCAGCTAAGTTTTATCCAGATACCATAAAAACAATACATCGGTTTAATCTCATGACTAAATCAATTCATTAATAAATAAAATTCACAGCAAAAGGACCAGGAACCCACTAGGCCTTTAAAATTGGGACACTTAAACCCAAAACAAATTCTGCACTTGAGCAGGAACTACCTTATCCAAAACAGGAGGGGAGCCTAGCTATCAGATTACCTTTCACTACACAAAAGCACTGTTGCCTTGTGTTTTGAAGGGAAGGGGACATGTATCTTCTACTTACCCCCACCAGCAGCCCACTGTTGTAACAAGACTAGAAGTTAAGCTTCTCAATAGGAAATAGAGAGTCATAAAACTCATCCCATGGTCAGGTTGGTAAACCTCAGTCTCATACACACTATTCTTCTTGTCCACTTGTTTTCCCTCCCTTTCTTTACCAGCCAAGCAGAGCTGAATGCCATTAGCCCTCCTTCTGCAATACTACCTATGGCTCTGTTTTCAAGCACTTGGCTTGATATTCTTGATTGACAAAATAATGGAAGGACCCACCTCATTTCTCCGTGCCTCTCACAACCCCATTACCCACTTTGGTTGTTTCTGTATGTGGTGCAACACAGTGCGTGAGTCACACAACAGTCCCAATACTGCAACTTCTGCTTTTGCCAGCCACCACCCTCTGTACCAGCCCTAAAAATTCCACTGGATTTGTGCTACAGACAAATGGTTTTACTGGGCTTTAATAATTCAGAGTCCTGATTAGTGAGCCAGCAGAATGCTATACATGAACAAAAAACATCTGGTACATTACTGCTTGATCTTACCTTCAGAAATTACCATTTCCTGGTGCTTCTGCAGGGTGAGTAGTATTTTACAGTGCAGATAGTGCTGCATTTACAAAGGGACAATGCTTTGTAGGTCTCCCTCAGCTGCGTCAGAAAAAAACCACCTAATACAGCCTTTTCTCCAAATAATCACCTGTATTTGCTATATCCCATACATTCATTTATATGCAAAATAAATTATAAGGCTCTCAAAGCTGCAAGTTTGGCCTGCACTAATTTTTTCACCTGAGTGAAAAGCTGATTGATCAAGTGGACTAACAGACATTGGAGCTCTTGAACCGGGTGCAAAAGCTGCCTGATCATGATGCTGGGTCTGGTCTGCCCCACTGGACTCAGGTATTCTCACTTTGCTGCCAATATCTGATGTAGACCTGTGCATTGAGAAAGAAAAGAATAAAAACTTTTGTAATTATGACTGACAGATGAAATGCATAGTGACATACATTCCTATTAGCTACAGTATGACAAGCCAGCTAGGAATGAGCTATCTGATTTTGCTCTGGCATGACAGAAGTTTGGAGAACAACTGGAGAACAGTAAGCCTGGAGACATCTGAGAACAACTTTTTTAGCCTGGTCACTACTTTCCCAAAGCATGTTATTACCATTGCATAGAGCCCTTGCTTGCTGCTTCAGGGCAACGAGGGCAACGAGGCTGGTGAGAGGTCTGGAAAACAAGCCTTAAGGAGACCAGCTGAGGGAACTGGGGTTGTTTAGCCTGGAGAAGAGGAGACTGAGAGGAGACCTTATTGCCCTCTACAGCTACCTAAAAGGAGGTTGTAGTGAGGCTGGGGTTGGTCTCTTCTCCCGAATTGCTAATGACAGGATGAGAGGAAATGGCCTCAAGTTCCGTCAGGGGAAGTTTAGGTTGGATATTAGGAAGAAGTTCTTTAATGAGAGGGTGGTTGGGCACTGGAATGGGCTGCCCAGGGAGGTGGTGGAGTCACTGTCCCTGGGGGTGTTCAAAAATGGGTTGATGAGGCACTTGAGGCCATGGTCTAATGGTCTGATGGTTAGGAATATGATGGGATAAAGGTTGGACTTGATGACCCTGGTGATCCCTTCCAACCATAACGATTCTATGATTCAGACAAACATCTGTGACATACAACACAAAAACCAGAGCTTTACCATAGTACATCAACACAAGAATGTAGACAATACCATATTACTAGAGTATATATGAAATGGTATCATATAGTAGGAGATTACTATGGTAAGTAACATTAATTTCACTTGGGAAGTACTAACACCTTTTGAAATGGTGTGTCCAGTTGCTTTAGAGCTAAAATGTAATGGATGAACAAGACTATGTCAACAGTGTCCATATTCTGAATATTTGGATGCAGTTACAATATCAGTAGCAGTCACTCGGAAAAGTTTCCTTTGGCCTCGGTGCTCCACAGCAACTCTCAGCAGGTCTGTGGTGCCTCAAATTGCAGTTGGCACCCAGCAGTACTTTAACAGCACAACAGTGAAGGCTAAATTATTTCATCCACCACAGAAGTGTGAAAATTCCTTGAAATGCATTTTTTAGAGTGCCTTACTCTAAGGAAGGGAAAAAAAAACGTATGCACTGAGCTAGAGCAGTCAGGCTTTTGCACATATTTGGCTTCACAAACACAGGTATGAGATATCTGAAAGCTAGGCAGAAATTCCAGGACCCAAGGTTCTGAGAAACATCTTATAATTCATCCATCTCGTGTTGCAAGTCCTTACAATAGAGAAAAGCAGGGAGAATGACAGTGTGAAGTACCTACCACACACCTGCAGTACAATACATTATGCGGTTGAGGCAAAGCCTGTTTTAAAAGAAATCAGAGCCTGGATTTCCTGATTTTATTGAAACTGATTAGGTAATAGAAGTGAAAATTCATTGTGATTCCTTTCCTCTTTGTGTTAAAATGAAACAAAACCATGTTCCTAATTTCATGACTGTGTCTTTATAAGTGCGTTGTAAGTGGCTTGTAAGTGCTGCTTTAGGGTTTGCCCCATTTAATATTACAACAGTGTTTTTTAGAGGTCATACCTCAAATAAAACAACAGATAAATACCTCCTGAGAGAGGCAACAGCCACAGGACCTGTTCTGGGAGGGACAGGAGGAGGAGGAGAACCCATTACCATCTCAGGAAGCTGTGAAAATCTGTAAGCCTGTAAAGGAGAAAAAGAAATATTTTCTGAAACACCAATAGATCTCAGTCAAATTAAAAAACAAATGAACCTCATAAATTAATTACCTTTGCATTCCGGCCAACAGAAATTTAACTTTTTGTGGCATCAATAGTAATTGCATTTTATTTGAGAGTTTACAGTGCTTAGGTGATTTTAGGATGTGGAAGAAAACATGAATAAATGAGTTCAGAGCCAAGACGAAGTCTAATTAAAATAAAATGTATTAAACACTGTCTCTGTGTCATTTGTAAACTTTCTGGCAAAGATCTGTTATTATTATGTGAGACTCAACAGCTGCTTTGTCCCCACAGGAAAAAGTTCTCAGTATTTTCACTTCCTCCAGAAACCAAGTATTTTAAAAATTCAGAAAGCATCCTCAGAGCAGCATCTAGTGAAGTGAAGCTGCCTGTGAGCAATGCATATTTCAACCTCTTCCTTTCAGCCTTGAAGAGATGAAAAGAAAATTCTTCACAAAAACCCCAAGCTCTGTAACTTTCTAAAGCAATAATGAAGGTCTCATAATTCTGAAAAAGCACGATAATTCAGAGGAACACAAGAGCAGCCCACCAAGTCACAAAATTCAGCATCTTGCCTGTAGCAATTCTGAATTTCATCACTAATACACGTGAATGACAAGTAAGTGTGTGCATGAAACTCTTGTCATCCAAGAAGTGATGTGTGCAACAATATCCCTTCTAAATTCTTTGTGTTACTATAGACTGAGGTAATAATTTTGCCAAATATTCTTAAATACAGAAAGATGGTATCTCTCCAACATTTCATGGGCACTTATCTTCAACACATTATGGTTTTGGTTTCTTTTAAAAAAAAAATAATAATTATGCTTTCATTGACAATGCTTCAGAGCAATGCACAGGGTTAGAGATAGAATCAGAGCAACAGCAAATAATAAATTATGGGGAGGCTGTCCAATATCAAGACATAGGCATTTTGACAAAAAGTAGAGTCCAAAGTTGAAGGGTGGGACTTTGACCCTCTAAAAGAGAGGTATCTGATTTAGCCAGAGAAGCTCCATCCACAAACAGCAGGAAAAGCTAAAAACAAGTTACCATGGGATGAGTCATTCTCTATCTGCTGCCTGTAGAAAGAGCCTACAGGATTTACATGATTAGTTCAGACTTAACACCTACATTTAGGTTTGCATTTGGCAATATAAATCCATACTAAATATCAAATATCTCTTTCAGTAACCATCTTTAAAAATTACACATTTAGAGAGCATTCCAATACATTCTTTCCCAAATAGCTTCAAAACTGGGTTAACACAGAGGAAAGGTAACTTATCAAGTACTGACTACTGATGTCAGTGTCTCTAAGGGAGAAGCAATACAGACCAAGCATCTTTTTCCCACCTTCACTGACACTCCTTCTAAAGCAGGGTAGAGTCACTCAAAGGCATGCCTATAAAAATCATTTTCCTTTCATGACACCTACAGAGTTTCCCAATATTTACTTTCACCATGCTACAATGATATTTAAAGTATTTCAATATGTAGGTGGAAAAAAACTCCAAAAAGGCGATAGCATATTTCCTAGCCAGCAGTTGGAAATACTGATTTGTAATGAAAGAACTGTATAGAAAAAAAAAAACATTAAAAAAACCTCAATTAGATTTCTCCTAATAGCACTGGACTTGAAATGATCTGCAATGCATCTTCTGCATCTGAAAAGCTGGCAGTGCTCTCGCAGCCTGAACCAAACACTTCCTTCTTGTTCCACAAGCCTTTCATCCCACATCTTGCTCCCCTCATGCATTTTGTACCAAGTATGAAATTCTTTTTTTACCCTCTAATTTAAAGGAACAGCACATGAGCCAATGTTCCAGAGTGGTCAGTGACTCCAGATACTGTTTGAGTATAACAGGTGGACAGACACAGAAGTAGATTTGGGTTTTCTCTTGTGTGTTAGTGGGTGTACTTGGGAATAACAGACATCAGAGGAGGCAGTTGAAGGGATCACAAAGAACAGTTCACAAGTCTGCTGCAACTTGCACTGAAAATTCTGGGGAAAAATGTAAAATAGAAAATAAAAGCACTTATTTTGCTGCTTACATAGGAGACGAACAATTTTGAGTGAGTGGTAATATTTTGATAAATGGCTGGGCAAAGGGAATCCTGGTAAGGTGAAAAATCCCATTAGAAAATCTGCTACCCCATGCTGAGGAATAGTCCATCCTAGGGGACAGCAGTCAGACCTCTTTGTGTTGAGCTTCCACAAACAGCAAAACTGTTACAAGAGGCAACTCCAATAAAATTTTTATGATTTCTCCAATGGGTTGGGGCATTAGTGTTTTCCTGCATGCAACACATAAATGGAAAAAAATGTTCAGAGACTAAAATAAACCAAAGTTTTACTATAGAGGCCTGTGTCTCGGTTTGACAACTCTCAAACCATAACAGGCCTGTCAGTTGTAGATTTAGATGAGCCTTTAGGTTCTAAGCTAACTGGCATGATTGTAGAAATAAAATCACTTCACTGAAATTTGTACACTGTTGTAAATACAATCAGAAAAAAAAAAGGAAAAAAACAAACAAAACAAAATCCAAAAAAAACCAACACAACAGCTGTTTTCACAGAAAATTTGCCTGATTTTATTCTTCAAAATGAGTTTATCCTTGAAAAAAAATATGTTGCATCTCTTTTGTTGTTCACAAAAAAAAACAAACCACAAAACAGAATGACTTAAAAAGAGAAACTGCACAGATTTCAAACTCTATTTTGTTGAAAAATAAGGACTTGTTTAATGCAAAGGCTATAACAATCACTGGCACAAGCCAACAAACTTGAGATTCAGGACAGACTGCACAGGTACTAGACTGCAGACTCCATTCTAGTAAGCGGCCCATTCTTTCAAGCATAATTTAGACCAGACAACCTTGCTGCTAAAATAGATACTGAGCCTTCTTGCAAGAGATGAGTATGAGTAAGTGCACATATATATATCCCGCTACCCATACTTATTTACTGTAAGCATGGCTTTACATCTGGTTTTAAGCATGTAAGCGGGGCTACTTCTTTAAAAAATGTGTTTCAGAGTAGAATTATCCTAAATATGTTGTAGTACACTAAAGAGAAGTTTCACTTACTGGTCTTGGTAAACTGTACTGATACATTTCTGGTCTGTATGTGGGTACCCACTGTACCCCTCCTCCTCTAGGTCGGCTCATGGTACCAGGAGCACTGGTCACAACCTCCGAGTAGGGCAAGTGTGGTGCTGAGCTGTATGCCTCCTGCCTGCTCTGTCCTCCGTGGCCTGCGGAGGCCAGGCTGAAAGCCTCTTCCAAGAGCATATGCATCTGCTGTCGAACCTCATCAATAGAGGGCTGAGAACTTAAAGTTGAGGTCTCTGAGTGGCCTTTAGCCTGACGGGACCTGGTGTAACCCCGAGGCTCGTTGACACGGTCAACATTTGTTTCTTCTATAATTTCAGGCTCAGTCTGTTGGATGGAATAAAAGCACATATACATAAAAAGCTTTACAAGACATTATTTGTGCTGCTTCACACAAAGCATTCTCAAACACAGATGTAACATATACAAAGTCAAGAATTGTGACAATATAGACATATGACAAATATTAGAAAGGAGTGATATGATGCAGGAGAGTATAATAGCCATTTATATCCTACATTGTTTGCTGCAAAAACTAGCAGGGACACTCTGTAGCAGATTAAATTGTCAATGATTCACTTAAAACAATTAGAATTAATGTTTAAATTATTTTCTTAGTTGTTAGTATCAATGGGAGTACAACTGTGCCAGGAGGAGCATGGCTCCCTAAGTATTATCATCACTGTGAAGGACCCCTTACAAGGGACCACTTTGTTACAGCTACAGGGACTGAAATACTTTTGTCCATTCTCACATGTTAAACTTTCAGAATAATTAAAGCTTAGGAGTTTTCCTGAGGTTTCTCACCCAGAGAGGACCACTAACAATAATGCCACAAACTAGGTCTTGTCCCTTGCAGAAAATATTCTTACCCAGCTTGGTCATCTCACCTAGCCACCAAACCGTAGTTACACAGAAATTTATCCAAAACTAGTGTGGGCACAGCAAATGAAGCACATACTCTAATGAGCAGATAGTACTCATGCAGCTTAGGTTGAAGAGTTACTCCTAGAGTAATTCCTTCTGTATAAGTAAGTACAAACAGAAAACATCTCCCTGATTTTTTTGCCTGTAACTCAAAACCAGAAAAATTCATCATATTGTAAGAACTTGACAGCGAAATACCTAACGTATCTATCTCTGTAAGATTGGTTTTACAGCCTATGGTTTTAAAATGCACATTTTAATCAGGTAACCTGAAAAAGCAACCAATTCTTTATAATTCTTTAACTATCAGGAAAATGCATTTAAGATGCTAGGATAACTGGAACAAAGAATAGGATGCGTACCTCCTCCTATATATAGCATGTGGTTAGAATTGTGTTAGCATTTCAGATAGCTGCAAATAAAAAAATACAATAGGATGCTCTTATTAAAAATTCCAGCACTGTCCTGATAATTTATTTGAGTGCTCTGTAGCTCCTAGTGTGACATACATTTTTCCCAGGTAATTGTGCTTTTCTATACATAAGCAGACAGGCAACTGTGCCCCCAGCCTTTTGGAAGCTATATATGGTCATATGTACTATAGGACAAACATAGTACACATTTCATCACCTGCAGAGGAAAACATCAAACTGAATTCCTTTTTCTGTTATCAGCCATTCAGAGAAGGGTTACATGGTTGGCCTAAAAACTGACAATAAATTTAAATAAAAGATCTTAATTTTTTTTCTCTCTTAGCTGTTATATATATAGCTATATTTTGTACCTAATGATAATACAGCAATAAAAAAGGAAAATTAAGACTAATTAATCATTTTCATATTATAATTTAACTGTAATTTATATGGTTATAGTTTTATGTTATACTATCCAAATTCAAAACCACAAGCCCAATTTCAGCCTTCCTAAGCGGTACACACATCAGACTGGGGGAAGAACAACATAGTGGCACAAAGTTATCTTAAACTGAAAAACTTTGTAGGAAATTTTCAACTAAATAATTTCCCTTGATTTTCTTTCTGTATTTTATTCCACTGTTATCTGTGGTGTTATAAGGTAGGGTAAATAAAAGGTAAATTTTAGAAGCCCGACTATAAAATGCAATGGTAGCATGTATGCAACCAAATAGCCTCTGAAATCATACTGTCCCAACTGGATGATTAATAACCATGGCTCTATTATTTCCTCATGACAGTAATTATATCAGTGAATGGAATTCCACAGGAGACCTATTAGTAGCCAGTGCTGAAATAAATCAGGTTCTCTACTACAGCTCCTTGGTGAAGCCATTAGATCTCTACAGAATACCTAAAATATATTCTATGAATAAAGAATGCATATTAGCAGTCAAAATTCAGTCAGTTTTGATTTATCCATATAAAAGTTGGCACAGGGATTTTGGAGGGCACTGGTCAGCATTACTTTCCTGCAAGTTTTAAAATTTAAGTTTCTTTTATATAAATTGAAACAGATAAGTATCATAAATAGATGCCATTATATGTTAACCTTACCATTACCTCTTCGATATGTGTAATAAGGTCATTTACTTAATTTTACAACAAAAACAGCCTAAATATTTTCTGTGCTAGTATAAAGCTCATTAGCAGTCTACAGGTTCTAGATTCCTTCATTGTAGCATTTGTTTTACTCACAATTATCTGTGAACATGCTGGACATAATAAACATGTTAATGAAGTCTCCTTGATCTACTTGCTAGGTGAAGCTGATGATACTAAACCTTCTTGGGATTATTTAATTTTGAAAGATAGGTACTGTTCATTAATAATCCATTTATAAAAGATGCTGTAAAGGCAAATAATATATTCAGAACAGTAGAATGCGCACTCCAAAATAATAAAAAAATCTAAGTATTCTATGCTGTAGATGTGTATGTAACTATTGACCTCATATCCTGACCAGTTTTTAGTTCTGTGAAACAGAACCATGATTCAGAGAAATATCACCAAAAAAATCACCATAGGAAATTAAATATTTTTAGAAAACCACAAGTTAAATATTAGAATGAGGAATCATATAAAAAAAATCAATAGTATGGAATAGCAGATTTCTGAGCTCTTACTTCCCTCTGCTATTTAAAGGACAAGTGAAAAATCAGACAGACCATAACCAGACAGACCATAAACATGGTTGTGTATATGAGTCTATAAGTTCTTAAGGAGTTTTCTTCAAGAATCTGGGGAATCTATTGAAACAGATAAAAAAAAATCTAAGTATTCTATGCTGTACAAACAAAAAAACAAACAAAAAACAAACAAACAACAAAAAAAAACCCCAAAAAACACTTATCATGGTTGAGAAGATAAACCTCAACAACCTGGGCGTACTGGTAACAGCTCTTGTGACTTTAACATAATATGGGCTATTTGATTCAAGAATTTGATCATTGTTTATAAAAAACAAATTTCACCATTTGTCGGTGGAACTTCCTGCTAAATAACATGCTGGGAGGAAGATGTTAGCAAGAGTTTGAGAAGGCTGGAATGTGAAAAAAAGGGTACAAGATGTTATTAGATAACAAAAGAAAGGACATAAGATTCAGCGTACAAACCAGCCCTTTATCAGAGGTCAGATTTACAGAGGTGTTTAGTTGCACCACTGGTGAGATCCATATGAATTCCCTGCATAAATATAGATGTGAGTGCCTGCCCATGGGTATCCTGGGAGACCAAGCCTGTCAGACACTCGGCACAGCTCTGAGGATCCTCAAACAGGAGCGAGGGAAACCAGCCCACGCTGCAAGCTGAGGCTTGGGAGCTAAATTTCAATATCCTGTCCCATTTTCCCCTGGCATTTTTCTGCTTTCAGTCAAGAAGTACGTTCAGAATTAGAAGAGGTGCACTGCAGTGAATCTGCAGCACGTTTGGCAAAAGGAATTTTTCATAACTGATCCATAAAAAACATTGTGCCACGGACAGCTCGCCCCACAGCAACTGTAAAAGAAAGGCAAAAGCAAACTTGTGTGGGATGTGCACAGATCTCAGAGTTGTAATTACTTTTAGGACATTTCAGAATCTGCATAAGCCTGTTAAACTACTTTCATAGGGTTTAGAAATTTTTCTTTAAATTATATTTCATATATAGTATACACAATATATTAAAACACATTTTTAAAATCTCCTTGTAACAACTTACAGCATACTAATTTTGAACTTATAGCAGGATGCCATGCCTACTCCCAGAATGTTTTCAGAATTCATCTCAGGAAGATATGACCTACGAAAAACTACCTTTTATTAGCATATTAAAAAAACTATGGCTTTCTTGAAATATATGTTTCTTAGGATACTGGGGGAAGGCTGGCTTGACAATGTTTTTATTATCTAAGAAAGCTCCAAAAATAAAAGAAATATTTAACTGGTATAAAAATATATATATATGTATCTTTTTGCAAGAGGTACAAGCTATTTTAACAGGTTATACTGTTCTTTTTCCATGCTAGGGTGATGTATTCAAATACCTCAGAAAGCAGTGAACCAGTCATCCTATTTACATGGCATACAATGACTCATACAATCTGATGGGAAGTGTCCAAATGCAGGAAATCATTTATGAAATCTGATACCCACAATATGCCCTGAAGAATTCGGAAAAATATTTAAACTTCCCTGAACACATCCCCTGACCTTGGTACATTTCTCACCTTGATAAAAACACATCCCTGGCAGCTGAGAGAGTTGACAATTAAGCCCCACACAAAATGCTTGTCATCTGCAGAGTTTAGAGGAGGAAAAACCACCAGATGAGCTTCCTTATTTTCCAGGATGGTTTAGACCTTTTCCAGGGACTGATCTTCAGGGATGGCTGAGCTGCAGCATTTTGTACACATGGCAAAGGACTGAAAAATTCTACATTAACCTAGTGTGGAGGCTATTTTCATCCTCATTCTGGGTGCACGCAGTGCCAACTTGCATCCAGTGTATGTTTAGACTGCGTAAGACAACCAATCTGCCTTGTGTTGGTCACGTGAGTTCTTTGAACCATAAACCAGCATCTCCTCTGGCTGGTTCTGACATTTACCTATTCAAAACTCTCCCAGTTCTCATAAACTTACGTCATATCCACTGTTACGGATGCCACGTCTAGGTCTTTCTCGAGTCACTAGAAGATCCATCTCAGTTTCCCCTGGGCTAGGGCTGTTCAAAGACTGCCTGCTTCTGTATACTGAGTTCTTCATCGGTTGCCTAGAAAACATGAAACAAGGAAAGAGTAAAATGTAAAGAAAACAAACAAAAAAAATAACAGCAGTTTTCAACATTTATCTTTATTCTAAAATTATGATATTAAAAAAAATGCCACTTTATTATAGGATGTTCTTTCTATGTATATGGAAGTGCTACAAATCAGTAACATTAATTTTTTTTATTGTTAAAGAAAATAAAGCTACGTAAAACATGTGGACCTCATATGTGAGAGCTTATGAAATAAAATATGTCCCAAGAATAAATGAGAACCCTTTTAACCTCAGCTGATATGATTAAGATTAATAGAAAATAAATAGCTGCTGTTATAAAAAAAATAACAGGACCTCACACACACTCAGATGAGGAGCAGAGATCTGGGTTGCTGATCCTGAGCAATGAGAGAGAAGAGAAGAGAAATAACACTCCACTGAAACAAACACTCAAAGTGAACAGGAAGAAAGGAGTGGGAGGGAACTGCTTGCAAGATGCTGTTTTTAAATAGCCAGTTTGGTAACTGGCCACAACTTTGTCAGAGCTGTACTCGTGCTTCCAACATAGCTGTGAGCAGCACTGGGGCGAAGGCATCCTTAAGCATTGAGCTTTCAACTGCTGTGTGCTCAGCAGCAAGGGGAAGTAAAGGTATTAGAAAGACAGAATGCAACTCAATACCCAAAATAGTCTGTAATCTTTCCAATGGAACTGTTTGTTTCCTTGTTCTTGGTATTACAAAAATAAATACAGCATTTCTTTGTATATGTACATAAACACTACATGAGTGGTTGCCAAATTGTGGTACAGGAATTTCATCTTTTAAGAAGGCTACATCTAATCCAAGAAGGTTTAGGAGATGCTGTTCTCATAGTGTATCTTACCATTAGTCATCTTCTTGCAGAGAAGTGATCTGCCCGTTGGAGATCAGTGACAGATAAAATAATGACATGCCAGTTCATTCACTAACACAGTAACTACACTGTGGTTACAGCCTAACATGAAGTTATCTTTGCCTCGTCACACTCTTCTTCTGCTTTGTGCGACTGGTTCCATGCAAAATATCAACATCACAAATTTTGAACCGAGTGCTTCTTCAGTGTCTGTACTTAGTTCAGATGGACACCTATCCATACTGTCGGGATATATTGTCCCTTCCTCTGGCACATGAAGCCAGCAGTTCCCAGCTAACCCTCATGGACTGACTAGAAACATACACTAATGCCTTATTTTCCCAGGGTTGTCTTGGGTAGCTAGTACTACTCAAGTGGTAACGTTGTAGTAATGTTGTGTGTCCACAACATTATTTTGCTCAGTTATTCCTGAGAAAGTAAAAACACCCTTAGTGTATCACATTCATCCTAGTACATTTTTACATTAGACAAGTTCAAAAATCATGAGCATTTTTTGGCTTTCAATCAAATCTTAGCACAAGATTGCTGCTGCAGTGGGGGGTTCAACACAGTGGTGGGGTAGTTCTGAGGCAACAGCAAGAGGGAGTTACAGAGGTAACACACATCAGTCAGAGCACAACAGCCTTTTAGTTATGACTGAAACTTGTGGGAATCAGAGAAGAGTTGAAAGCAGAAATTTGAAAGGGGGCTATCAAAGTGAGAAGACTTCAGTGACACTTCTGCCATTCTCCTATGTTTGCCACATAGCCAAAAAATGCTTGTATTACCCTTAAGTGAGCCTGCACCTGAGAGCTCTATTTGAGTTAGTACGTGGGGTAAAAATACGATCTCCAGAGTTTGAAATGCTTGAGTCCACCTGAAATGATTACAAAGAGATCTACTACAATATTTGAGATACGGAAAAGCCTTGAACCATTTCTGTAAGTGACAGAAGAGGAAACCATGTTTAGTGGCCTGCTCCATTCAGCAGTTACAAACACTTCATGCTTTAACCTCTCAAGAACCATTAATGAAATGAAAAGACAACACAGTCCAAATGAATTCCCTGATAAGAAGAAATAATTCTTCAAATATTACAGAGCTGGTTAACAGAACTTTTTGCCTTGACAGATCAGCAAAATGGGTTTGCAGAAATCCAGACAGACATTTACATGATCAGACAAGATAAAAGGTACTATAAAAAAATATCAATTTCACACTTCTGATTAAACTAAGTACTCAAGCATGTCCTTAAAATTAAGACAATTTCCAAAAACTTCTGTGTGAGTTTTAATCACAAATCTCCATTATACGTATGTTTGAAAGTCCCAAAGGCACTGCCAAAACAGAATTCAAGCAGGGATTTTGGAATAAATTACCCCTATAAATATAGTAATGAATAAATGAAATTGCCTTATCTTGTTTCTTCCAAGACTATAACTGTTGGTACTACCAGAAAACATGTGGAACTAGGTTATGCTAAGCCTAATCAGATCTGACAGTTTTTACATTCCTACATTAAAGGAACTCTGAAATTTCATACGTGTTTTACAATGATTCATAAATACTTAGTTGATGCAGTTGTGATATATTTTCTAAGGAATTCAAATATACAGCTCTCTAATACATGCAGATTCTTGACCTGATTCCAAACTACTTAAGAAAAACCCAGAACAGTGCATATCATCAGTAGGCTCTTAAAAATTGCCTTGAAATTGCCAATTAGCTCATTTAAGAAAGTTTTGCTAATGAGAAAGGAGGTATGAATTCTAACAACTGACATTCAAATGGATTAGCAAGGGCCTTCTGGGAACACAAATGGAAAATATAAAACATTAATTTTATGGTACAGAAAACTCAAAGGTAGTAAGAACACAAAGCTGATTGATATTTTGTAAATCACTTTTAAAACAAAACCAAAATGTAAAAGTGATCTTGAATAATAATCAGCTGCATCTTTTTTTCCTTGTATATTTTGGAAATGCTGTAATAATGTGATTTAAGTTAGTGGAATATACACAAAACAGGTAAGAGTGGAATAGATCTTTTCTCTAGAAACTTTGAAATCTTTGACTTATTCCCAAGTGATATTTTTTCAAGTAAAATTCATTTTTTCATTTTTTAATTACTGTAAATATGATACAAACAATGCTACAAAGCAGAAAAAGTCAGAAATCAAATCTTTTTAATCTTATGCTAATCTAGATTGTTTTTAAAAAAATTATTTCATCACAGAAATACAATTCTATTGATTCACTTATCGATAACCAAACCCCACATTACTTTATACTATTATGCAAGGTTTTCCTCTACCAGTATGTCATTTTAGCCACTTATTTTTAGTTAAAGAAATGAAGACAATAATGTTGTCATATGTTCAGTTTCAGGTATTAGTATGGAATTTTTAGCATAGACTTTGGAATTGGTTTGTTCACAAACATCTGCAACACCTGTGAAGTTCTCTAAATGCTTTGAGGTTTACAGAAAGTGTGTCAGAAATGGTTCTTCTCTCTTCCTACATAGGCATACAGGCTATATATTTAAAAAGTAAATTCAGCAGTCAGCCTTTTATGGTTCAGCTACACAAAGAAATCATTACTCTACAGCAGTATACCTGCCTCCAAGCAGTTTATATCCTGCCAGTGATCACTATCTCAGACTATGACAGGTTTACACAACACATTCGAAAACACACAGGAAAAAATGTATTCCAGGACCTTTCAGCACACTGGCATATGGACAAACAAACAGTGTATTTAACAAAAGGCAGATGGCTAGCATTAAAGTTTCACATGTGATGTTTTAAACATTTCCTACATGGCATGTGACACATAACAAATATCCAAAGTAATGCCTCAGTCCTTCACTATATACACAGCACATGGTCATATCACTGTTTCTGCTGTTTCATCTATATCTTCTGGACAGACTGCACAGACAGAGCAGGACTCCTGTGTACTGAAGGCTCAGTATCTTACCTTTTCAATGCACTTGGAGCAATTTATTTCTCCTTCATTGGAAAACTGCACAAGAGAATGATGTTCCAGACCCTCCAGCAAGGACATAATATACAGTTAAGTCAGCATCTTTTTTCTTCATTGACTAGTGCAACCCCAAGAAGCGGTCCATCAGGGGCAGCATCCCTCAGTCATTTAACTCTAGACCTATAGAAGTTCATGTGATCACAGCTTTTGCCCATATTCTGAACCAACACTGCTTTAATATTTCCCATTACAGTCTCTCTCATCTCTGTACCGCAAGGGTAATTGCTGAAGTGCAAAGTCTGTGACACCACCAATGCTTTGATTGCAGTCATGGCTTATGCTTCTAGAAAAACTTTGGTCTGAACTTTCCAGGAGATGGGATTCAAGGTTGCACCTGAAGGTATGAGGCCATTTCCAAAGGAACTGTACTTCAGTATTTTTTCTCTCATGGAGAAACTGGTGGTTCCTGGTTACAGTAAGAACCAGAGCCCTCATGGTGCAAGATGCAATGGCAAACACACTCTTATAATCCTTCACATTTCCACCACTCCTAAGAGGAATCTGCATACTGTGCCATTCCTGGGGTAGGACTGGTGTGATCTCCTCTTTTCAACGTGTCATCTCATGCTTCAGAGAGCATCAGCAACAGAGCAGGTCCACCCACCCACAGCAGGCTCAGCAGAATCGGGATGTACACTCCCTCCTCATTTTAAAGTGGAGAGATGAATACTACTGATGTGGCATCTTCCAGAGACAGTGAAGTGTTAATCAAACATTAGTATTGTTATACAATATGCCAGCTTCATGTCACAGATGAACAAATTATGACTTTCTCTGTTAAAGGCATAGGAAAATCACCAACAACAGGTACACACACAGCCTTACAGATACCATCCCTGCAGGACTTACTGAAATACACGAACAATGAACTGGTTGTTATCTTACGCCTACTACAACGGTTATATTCAGATAGAAATAATGACAAATTAATAACACCACTGAACTTTGGAAAAGAATGAATTCAGATGCTAACTTCTTGGCTTAAGTACACTCTCAGTATTACAAAAAAATAAAAAACAAACCACAATCACTTTTTCTATTTACTTTACTTGGAAAATGACTCACGAGAACTTGCAACAGATCCTTCCTTTATTTTTTTTTTTCTTCCCATTTCTTTCTTTTTAACCACATTGCAGTTTTACCAGATAACATATTTTCATAAATAATCATGGGTTATATGAATTTTCCTCATAAAGTAGGAGGGATCAGCTGACTGTACAGCAAACAGTTGGCTCATTAAAGAACAGCTCCTTTGATTCCTTACATCCCCTGGACATCAACGTTCCTCCCAGACAGAGAACTGCATATAAAAAGTCTCACCTGTTCTTAGGCTCGGCAAATGGAGACGAGACATCTGCATCCGGATCCAAAATGTGGTCAAGTTCTTTCTGGTTTTTCTCATACATCCTTTTCCTCTCTGTCAGCCCCTTGTTGTTATCAACCTGTGGGAAATCATAGTACCCCTTCCTCTTGGCTTTCAAGCGCAGCTTGTTGCGGTAATGTTCTATATCAGACTTCTGCTTCAAAGCCTTGTTCACCTAAAAGGCAAAAGACGTTTAAACGATGGTTCTGGGCTGGCTACTTCCAAACAGTATTGTTGAAGTGTGTTTGATGTGCTGCATGTGTCATTTTACAGAGCGCTTTTTGTACCACACCATGCCATCTGTAAGCAGCAAGGAACTGCAAGTGAACAGAGTCGCTGCATTTTTATGGCTTGGCAGATGGTTAAATAATTTTAGCCTAAAAACTATGTACGATTACAACAGTGACTCAGATAAACCCACTGAAGAAAAACACCAGTGATGTTAGTCAATTGTCATGACCCAACACCGTGCTTGCTTTTGGGCACCATGGGGAGAACTCACTGATGAAAACTCTTCTTGGGCCCAGTGAAGACAGAGACATCACCCCTGAATACACAGAACCTTAAATAAGTCACCACTGATGGCTGGGGAAGAATTCTGGTGAAATATCATATGTTCCTCTTATTTATATGCTTTCTTACAAACCTGTTATGGGCCCTGTTAGAGACAGGATTCTTAAATAAACAGGTTTTTGGTCTGATCTGATCTGATGGATGCTCCTAAGTATTGAGAAACTTTCCCTTCTGTCTCAAATTGTCAGTTACACAAAAATGAGCAATTTACTTGAACTTTGTGCTTCCAGAGCCAAATACTACTACAGTCTTCTCACAAACTTCAAGAAATGTATGCAGAAGATAGCACACAGCACGGGGAGTATCATCCTGTTGACTTACAGAAAATAGATGCTGAAATCTAAATAAGCTTTTCTCTGAGTTTGGAAACTATGTGGCATATCAAGGCTTAAAATACAAGTACAAAACAAAGCACAGCCGAATGCTCTAATCCAGGCCTACATGGGAAGCCTGATGACACTGCCTTTTACTGTGTCTCCCTGTTGCTTTTAAATAGCACCAGGGAGATTCGGGTGATCTTTAGGTGACTGTTGCAGTGTGAGTTTGCAAACAAGACACTTCTCTGGAGTGTCCCCATCATGTTTAACAATCACATAAAACCCTCAGTCATTTGTAAAATTAAATTAAACTACAGAAAAAACATGAAGTGATGAAGCATGGATTTTGGCCAGCACCTGGATCAGATGCTTGTGCCCTCCAACTTTATCCCCAGGAAAAAACTGCACCCCCTGTGCACAGGCTGGAGTGCAGACTGTATAAAGCCATGGTCCTGTTACATCCCTTCTTGCCTTGAATGAGATGTACTGCTCAGTATAGAGATCACCTTGGAACCTATTTGATCTATATACAGTTCCATGTTCAGCCACAAAATTCATGTAGACAAAGACCTTATTCTGCCCTCTGCCTTCCCTACCCATTTTCTTAAAATTAATATGATAGGACATAAGGATATTGAGAAGGTAGGAATATAAAAAATTGCCTCTTCCAAGGTCACACACATTCATAGGTGCATTATGAAAGCACAGATCTTAAACTCTCAGACCTCAGAGCCCACAGTGTTAATGGGATTTTATATAGTATCAGGGTGAAAAGCTCCTACCTGTCCTCAACGCTGACAGGCTTAAGAATGTTCCACTTGTGGATGTAGCCAAGGAAACAGCTGGATACATTATCAGACAGTCCTTACCTCTCCATTAATGATGGCGGATTCCTGGCTCCTGTCTGATGCAGCATGAACAGCAGGCAGTGCCACGGGTTTGATAGCTATCAGCTGTACCGACCCAGAAGAGGTGTCGAAGGGGTCAATGGTAGATTTGGCAATGTTATCAAAAAGAATGCCTCCTTCCTCTTCATCACTTATGGGCACTAAAGCACATGAAACTTATTCAGCATGAAGACACGGACATTTTTACTGCATGTTCAAGGTGAAGTTCAGCAAGCACATGCTTTAGATTAATAAAGTGCTAAGCATACTTGAGAAGCAGAGCTGGGAGACCTTTACATTGGAAAAAGATGTCACTAGATTACAGATAACATTATACATTCCAAGGATTACCTGACACTCCCCTAAAGAAGCTTGATTTTCAATATGCACTAAGAAGATGGAAAAAAAGGAGAAAAAGAATGACACAAGAAAGTGTATGAAAGTGGCAATGAAAGGTAAAGTACGTCTTTTCCTAGGTTTCAGATAGAGAAGATGTTATATGCACACGCACCCAGAAATCTTCATATGCCAAAGCATCAGTAGTTACACCTGATCTAACCCAAGAGTGCAGCTTTTTTGTGTCTTATACTGTAAGAGCACGAGCATTCTCCACATTTGAAAAATAAACCTACTGATTTTAGCATTTTTAGCATTAATAACTTTTGCTATCTGTTAAAATGGAAGCATTGCTGTTGTGTACTAAAACATGCTTAAGAAACTGATGGTAACCAAGTTTGTTTTCTCTTTTTTTTTTTGCTTTGCAAAGCAGTACTTCAGGTAGCTGTAAAGTTAAACCATTAAAATTTCTTCAGAAACAAGAGAAGGCTTCTGAAAAATCTTTAAAATTAAATGGCACGGTGAAGCATTTTCAGCAGTAGATTTCTATATAAAAGGATAACTCTTTCACATACAACTGGACCCTTTCTCCTCCAGATTTTGTCTGTAAACCTTCATCACCTTGTCAGCTGTTGAATCTTAAATCTTTTAACCTCATTTTGGAATAAAAGAATGACTCCAAAGCATGAGTACAAATTCTACAAAGAGATTCTTCGAAATATTTTTGAATAATTGTGCTATTAGAGGGAAGAATGTTTGCTTCATCTCCTAACTGACAGGAGCAGAGATCCTCTGCTAAAGAGCAAAGTGGTCTGCTCTAAATTTATTTCCTCTGAAAATACACTGTTTTAATATTTAATCATTGCAGAAATTACAATGGAATTGTATAAACTCAGCAGTTTAAACAGCCAATGATTTCCGTAAGAAAATATTTGACAGTGATAACATAAAATATGAACCCAATGAGTAAGTTTATCCTTCTGTCTGTACTCAGTGTGTACTGGAATTGACACTACTTGAGCTTTAGAGAAATATATGGGTTAAATCACTCTGTCATTAAATATTGTCCTTCCAGCTCCACTGAACTGTCTAAATATGACAGAAGAGTCTTTAGTGCAATCCCCTTGTTCCTCCCGGGGTTGTTCAAACACTCTGAATCTGTATGCTCACCAGAGCAAGCAGATCACAAGCCTGGCTCACTGAAATGAACTGTCATCTCCCACTGATGACCAATGCCACCAGGACACCACACCAGCAAAATCAGGTAAGCTAAGAGATACCTGCCTGCCACAGACTGCTCTCAAACAGGAAGGCATTTACATTGCAGTGAGTATAAAAGTGAAGCATGGACGTTCTTCCCTGGGGGCATTTTGAATCAGTTCAGCTCTCATGAAAATCACCAGATGCAGCTCTGAAAGATGGGTCTTGTCTGTAATTCACTGCTGCAACTTCCATGCTACCCCAGCAAGGTTTCTCCCCTGTGACAAGACTATCATCTCCAAGAGAGAGAAACTTTGTATGAATCATGTCAGCAACAAAGATGGTCTCTCATGATGATAACAGCTCAGGTGAGCCTGGATAATACCTCCTCAGCTATCCAAATTGTGGAATCCCTTCTCCTTGGCTGCCTGCCTCAGCATTTGCCTGAACCAGGCATGCCCAAAAACCCTGGCTAACCACCAGTTTGCAATACATTATTCTTCTAAACATCCTTGTGTACCCTACTTCCAGCAGAAAGCATCGAGAAGTGCAGCTGTGTTTCCACCCCAGCGTTTCAGAAGGACTGCGCTTGCTGAGGCCTCAGCAGTCATCTTCAGGCACCCACAGAGAGCATGACTAACTACAGATGCGTGCATTAACTCCTCAGACCTCATTTTAGGATCAGAAACCAAGAGTTTTGCTTAATTAAACAGAATTCCTCTGGTTCAAAGACTCGTTAGAGAAGAGAAAAATTAAGGATAGAGAATCAGGAACCATAGAGAACAGCTACTTCTGATGTGGTACGTTAACACTGAAGAGTACCCTCAGTATCATCAACCCTCATTTGTGAGCACGTCTCCTGCATCTGCTGCAGTGCTATTGGCATGGAAATAATTGCGAAATGGCACTAGAAATTGGAAGTCTACTCCACCTTAGCTTAGCATCTGCTCATTGATTGGCATTTATAGTATAAAAGTAGATTTTTTTCCATTGTCCTTTTTTCCACTGATGAGTGATATAAAGAGTTTGTGATCTGCAGCTACTGGCATGCTGCTATAGTTTATATTAGCAGTGAACCGTACACAAGTACTGTGGGAATTATAATATCTGCTCCTATCCATCCCCTCCTGAGAGAATTTACAGTGAGTGTTTATAACACAATTGAACAACAGCAACCTCTAAACTTTAAAACAAACCAAAGGGAGCTCAGAGAACAGTGGGAGTCCTGGAGTGTTGGTTTCTGCTGTGCATCTCTGCCCTGAGTCAGCCCAAATTGCCCAGTGCCTCAGCTGGGTAAGTGACAGATGGGTGTGAGAAACTTCTGAAAAATGCCTAATTGTTCTTTATAGTCACTCACAATAAGCACACTTGCTTATTATAATTAGCAACATTGCTTATTATAATTAGCAACACAGATTTAAAGTGATGCTTTTAATTTCTGTTCTTATACAGATGCACACCAACATTTTTATAGATTTATTGTTCTTCTATTCTCACTTGCACTGTCTGCATGCACACATAGCAAGACCTAGAAGTTCAGCAGCAGAAAAGGGCAAGAAATGACTTGATGGTAATTTACCATCTCTGAAACATCTTGTGCTAGATATCTCATGCCACATGATCCATTGAGATTGAATTACTCTTCCTAATCTTGCTGTCACTGAAGTACATGAAGATATATACAAAGCAATCATTTATTCAGGTTGAGTGCTAATAGCGATGAAGATCAACATGGCACGGGGATTTTGAAGAGCAGGACCATCGCTGAACCTTTATCTCCACATCACTGCAGCTATCAGTATACAAGATTTGCTAGATTAAAGCTGCTTCAGGGATGCTTGCCTCCAATCTGGGTGCAGCTCTGCACCGTTTCTAGCCAGCAATGCCAGCAGGTGGTGCTGCCCACTCATGCCACTGGCAAAGGGACGGTGAAACTGTACCTCTGAACAGTTAAGGAACATTTAGACAAGTGGAATATTATATTTTTATCTAGTTATTAATTTATATGCAAAAAACAAGTTATAATTTTTCAGCCTAAAATTTCACTATGAAGGCCACACAAGATTTCTGCTCTGCTCTCTCTTTCCCTCCACCTTTTCCTTCTTCTTCTCTCCCAAATCAAAATATGTTGGGAGAAAAAAAAAGGCCTGAAATACTTACCTGTAAAAAAAAAAAAGGGAAATTTAAATTACCTGTGGATCAGGTAACTTTACAACGAAGTACTCAAAACAAAGTTATGTGTTGTCCTCAACCATCTGACCAATTTTGGAAGTCATCAGAAGAATGACATCAATGGAGAAAAACACACAAAGCCAATACCCGGGAAACACTCGCAAGCAGATAGGTGTCCTCTGCTTTTTCTTAGGTCATTCAATGAGGCATTAAATATATTGAAAGATTTATTTTGTATGAAAGCAATGCAAACATTGTAACCATACCTACAGTGTATACCTACAGTGTGACAAAGAGCAAACTATGCCACAGATCTAAAAGACTATCTCCTTAGAAAAGAGCCCATGTTCTATGAATATTTCTTGTCATTCTAAGCAGAATCAAAGATATTTTTCCCTGTGTTTATATCATCTCCTCCAACCCTACCCACCTCATCTGTCTTTCAAAAAGAGACTGTATTTCATAAAGTTTGTAGGACAGAATCCATCAGACCCTTTTCTTGGCTGGCACTTCTGCAACAACATTCTAGGCATGTTTAATAATTTTTTAAAAATTATTTAACTGACAAGGATGACAATTATACAAAGAAGATAGGAAAGGCATGGGAATTTACAGCAGGAGCCACTTCCCTAAGGAGTGTTCTATGAGCTTTAAAAAGATTTGCAGAAATAGTTTTCTGTTTGTACCATAAAACTGTGCCTTTGCCTTCTTCAGTGCTGACATATTAGAGAAAGATGACAACCATCCAGACTGCCACTGGGTTTGATGGCATGAACATCTACACACTCTTCGCACTGTTGCTTGGATGAGAACTGCTGTCAGACTCAATTAAGTGCCAGAGTAAAGCTCATCTCCGGAGGGGAAGGCTGATGTGAATCAAGAAATATTTAATTGTGCAATCTCCTGCAGATCCCAGTTCCTTCAGAGGTTTGCTGCAACAAGCACCTTAGCAACATAGGATAAGGTATTTTCTTGCCATGAGAAAACCAATCAAAAAGACTGGCTCAAAAAAAAAAAAAGAAACAACAACAACAAAAGGAGGCAAGCTGGGTTAGCCATGCTGACCTAAAGGGGCCAAACAAATTATTTTCCACTTATTCTATGCAAGTTCTACCACGCCTGTGAATACAGCACCGGGGTGGCCCCACTCACGCAGCCTGGGCAGCTCAGAAGTGCTGTTTGCTCTCCCACACTCTCTCCCAGGAAAGAAGTGACTGAGCAGTGGCACCTTTTGCTTTTGTAGGAGTGTGAAGAGGCTCAGAAACGTGGCTCAGAAGTGCACAGAATAGGTTGCCTTGGTTGCCTCTTGCAAATCAAAACCAAGAGGAGAAAGCAGCAGGAAATGGTATTGGCTATGTCTGCAGAAATGAAGGGTTCCCTGGACCCAGCAGGATGCTGGCAGGGTCACAGCACTCTCTATATTTAAAACAAACAAACAAAAAAAGACAGTGGAAGAAATGGAAACAGTATGGGGAAATATTAGGCCATGTCACACAGGCAGAAATCTTTGGAGAAAAAAAAAGAATCAACACATAATGTTTCTGGGAGCCTCGAGAAGAATTATAACTGGTGCTAATATGAGGGATTTCAGCTGAACAAGTGGATTTTGTTCTTTTGTTTTGGTTTTTTTAATGTTTTTTACCCGGCTATGGTTACATGTCAAAAAATTACTGCAGAAAAGAGTAGGCGTTTACTGTGAGGGGGTGAAGGGTTAGATAAATATCCTCACTAATGTTCTTTCTGTGGCAATTGAAGCTAATGCTTCAGGATAGGGGAATGAATAACGAAAAGAATAGACTTCTCTCTCTGCACCACAAATTATTCCTTGCACTCCGATCTCTCAGCCCTTCAGAGAGACAGCCATCGTGAAAGGGAATCATCTCACTTCAAATCTGTGCATGTGCTGTAATGCAGGTGTCTGGGCTCCTTCCATACTGTGAAGAAAAAGGCCAGAACTCCAGAGGAGAGAAATCTGTCCCAATTCGCAATGACTGTCTGGAGTCATCAGAGACCCTACCTGGTTAAGTTAGATCAGGAAGCCAGCTTTAAAATAGAATAGAATCATTATGGTTGGAAGGGACCTCCAGGGTCATCAAGTCCAACCTTTATCCCATCATATTCCTAACCATTAGACCATGGCCTCATGTGCCTCATCAACCCGTTTTTTGAACACCCCCAGGGACAGTGACTTCACCACCTCCCTGGGCAGCCCATTCCAGTGCCCAACCACCCTCTCATTAAAGAACTTCTTCCTAATATCCAACCTAAACTTCCCCTGACG
>VZRW01003890.1:1029-95139 GCA_013398125.1 Aegotheles bennettii | reverse complement strand
GATACAGGCCAGGATGCCATTGGCCTTCTTGGCCACCTGGGCACACTGCTGGCTCATGTTCAGCCGGCTGTCAACCAACACCCCCAGGTCCTTTTCCACCAGGCTGCTCTCCAGCCACTCTTCCCCAAGCCTGGAGCTGCATGGGGTTGTTGTGGCCTTTAAAGATTTCTCAAGATGAAGCCCCTCCACCCTAACTTGTATTTCACCCCACGGAGCATAGCAAAAGGTGCTGGATGTTTTTGAGGATACGGCAGATCCTCCAGCTAACTCTGTGTCAAAGCAGACTGCTACATCACTGCTACTGGATTCAATTGCTGTTGCCATATTTCATTTTCATTTGAGTCACTACAGACAACTGCTCAGAAATTCAGAAGAGCTGGCTCTGATGCTGAGCTGTCACATCTGACAGTGTGAGAACTGGTGGGTCATGCTTCCATAGAATAAAGCAGGCAGTGTATCACAGCTTCATTGAGTTACATTCAAAAATCCCTTTGATTTTAGCTGAGCCAATAATACAGCCAAGCTTTCCTCCCCAGTACTTTATTCCTGCAGATACCTGATTTTCAGATATCCCTACAAAGAACAGAAAGAAAAAAGAATTAAAATTTTTTATGATAGCTTCTGCCTGGACAGAGAAAATGATAGCCTTAGAGGCTGATATTTTAAAAAGGAATGAAGCCTCTGACTGAACTGCTTCTGAAAAGTTGCATCTATTTTTAAAGACAACATCTAAATGCTTGGAAGATGAGAATAAGTGGTCCAGCTGGGATTCCAAGGAGGAGGAAAGGAAGATTTCTTACCCAAGTTTGACTCCTTGCAAATATTCACCTGTGATGTGTGTCCTTTCATAATTACGAGGTTCAAGCACAAAACTGGGCTCAACTACACAAGTTCTCAGCCTAAAAGGTATGGAGCCATATGCTTCATTAAGAGCTACTAGCAAACTAAAGCTTTCATCTTTCTCAAAACAGACAAGCAACCACCTCCTCACAAAGATGCTAACAGGAAGGTTGCAAAATCAAGCACTCAGAGTTTGGAAAACGACCTACATGACTTTCAGAGGCTTCATTTTGTGAGGAGCCAGTGAAAGAAAACTTTTTATTGCAGACTACTATAGTTCTTCAAGTATATGTGGGTTCAGCCATTTTCCTTCTCCCTGAGGAGAAAGCCTGATAAAGCAATAGGTGAAAGTGCTAATATCCGGTTGTTCTCTTCCATGCTCTCTTACAAACCTGTCTCAGAAACTGCCAGTATCTCTGCTGATTCATTCGTCTCTCAGTCCTCTAACATACGCAATTGCACTTTTAAAAAAAGGTTTATATTCTCTTCTTCTTTTTTCCTTTTTTAAAATGCCCAAAGTAAATGAAAGCCCAACTCACTAACTTTCAGAAAGGAAACTTCCTATTAGAATGCTAATAAATGTTTTCCAAGAAAAACAAAAGAAAAAAAATGCTGTTATCTTACCATTTATCACTATTTTAATACAAATACATATTGTATTTGTGATTTCTGTCGAGAACTCTTTAGCTGAGCTTTATTTCTTGATCCTTCAAAACATCAGGTCCTTACGCCAAGCTTGTCAGTCTATGCTGGTTTCACATTGTTCACTCTCAGCCTTGACACACTCCATTTGGAATCAATTTTGATACGAGCCATATAGAGTTTATGTACTGAGGTAACATCCAGTGCTGTCATTTTTCCATGTAACTAAATGTCAGCAAGAAATAGAATCTAAAATTGGTCTGTAACTATGGCAACTAATGAGCCATTCTAACTTGGAGTCCCCAAATCAAACATGTGACCATCAAGGGATTCATTCCAGTTTTAAGATGCTGCTTTTCAGAGAAAATATGCTGCTGCTTTTGCTAACATGCGCATTAGAGGCATCAGCCTACAACCAGGCTGGAGAGCCGGAGCAGGTACAGACAAACAACTAGGAGAAAAGCAGCTTCTTCCTTGAACTGGAAGGAAAAACATCCAACACATTCTATTGATGCTAATCATGCTGGATAAAGATAAAGCCCTGCAAAAAGAACAAACTATCTGAGGTGACAACAGTGTTTGCAGTCATGGCACTGGGGAACAAAGCATAAGCTGCGTGATGAAAAGTAACGGGTGCTTTGATTTTTGTTTTTTAATTTCAACTTCAATAAGCATTTGGAATTGTATAACCAAAAAGTCAAAAACACATCTGCACAAGCATATAAAAATAAATATAGGGCCATCTCCATAATTCTGGTAAGGGGAAGACCATTTCATTTCCCATGCCCACATCTTCCTTCTCAGAAGCTGTTCTGAAAGGGTTGTATCAGGAAAGTCTCTTAAACATACCTTAAAATATATGCCTACAGCTAAAAAGTCCCCATCTCTTTACAATGGATTTATTCCCCTTCATATCTGTGCCTGGAAACTGCCAGGTGACCCTTCACAGGGTCATGGCAGTCGAGTGGAAGAAATTGGTCTAGAAGTAGCTGAAGTCTCTACCAGAAGGAGGGCTCTGCGAAGGTGTTTCATGCACAGGTTCCTTCAAAGCCAGAAGAGTCAAATGGAAACAGCCCATCTATTTCATATTTTGTACACATGCTATACTATTACTTTTTAAACAGGCAAACACAGCTTTTTCTTTTTGTGACAGAATCTCAAGATTTTGCTGCCAGCATGTGCCTG
This sequence comes from Aegotheles bennettii, assembly GCA_013398125.1. Taxonomy (NCBI): domain Eukaryota; kingdom Metazoa; phylum Chordata; class Aves; order Caprimulgiformes; family Aegothelidae; genus Aegotheles; species Aegotheles bennettii. The sequence goes on along the minus strand of VZRW01003890.1, from coordinate 92,472 downwards.
GAACAAACAAGTAACCATACTATGAAAGGATACATGCTGAAGTTGTTTTCCTAGAAATCATTTAGCTCCTTTGTTGCTCCAAACAAGGAGCACCTTGACCATAGTAAATAACGACATTATTCAGGCTTTTTTTTCAGAAACAGAAGAGAGAAGGTAAAATAAACACATAAATTGTTAGTTTTATGAGTTTTCCACATAAAGGTGTCTAGTTGTTATTATCAAATGAAGTTGAAGCTAGAATCATAATGAAATTAAGATTTAAGAGAAAGGGTCAGCATTGCCTTATACTACATTGAAAGGTTTCTTTAAGTAGCATGTGTATGTTCTACAAATGCACTACAGTCCAGATCAGAAGAGAGGATGTTAGGAGTTAGTCAATTCTTTAACAAAGAAACTGGAAGTTCTTACCAATTTTGTTTGAAGACTTAAAACCTAACAAAACAAACAAAAAATACGTTCACTAGGTTATTTTGCCTACACATGTAAACATCACCTGACACTGGTGATAAATATTGGCTTTCCTGAGTAGGGAAGAAAAAAGCATAAATTGCAGCTTTTAACACTGGAAACCATAAACATTCTCATCTCATAAAATGAGCTACATTTGAAAGAGTGAAAAAATAATTACAACCCCTGAAACTTAGAACCATGAAATACTGTTTTGGTGTCTATGGAAAAAAAAAAAGACCTCTGAGAAAGACCAGTCAGAATACTTTTCATTACAAGTCTGGACTAATCAGTAAAGTCGTAGGTCTGCCAGAATAAAGCAGTACAGGTGACAAACACACACACACAAAAATAGCAACTTCACTTTGTGTGAATGTGCAAATGTGCATAAATCTCAGTGAAGCTGAGTATTATAGCTGTATCAATTATACAGTCCCCACAAGATGTAACGCTCTATGATATGTGTACAGAAAGAACAGAGGACACTTAAAAAACACTGTATGATTTTGCTGTACAGGACAAAGGCCATCTCTGGTCCTATGCATCTGCCTGTGTATCACACTGTATTCCTGCTAAGGCAGCAAAGCCTTTGCGTGACACTTCAGTGTCAGGTGTGACGATCATCAAGGGATGATATGATTTGAAACTAGGATTGCTTCCACAGAGGTTACTTGGATGATTTACTGGAGAAAGAAGAAGAGATCTACACTAAGATTTTCTCTTTATCCAAGTCCTCCTTTCCACACTTACATTTTTAACAAAGTATTACAGATTTGTGTTCATGACAGAATCTGATCAGACTGTATCCAGTTCCCTTCCTTTAGAGGGAAATGATTAGTTGGTTCAACCACAGTGTTTTCTGTTCAGACAGAAAATATAGCTATGGAAGCAAAGCTGTAACTCAAGAGAAATAAGCAGAGACACAGACAAAAGAAAAGCAAGCAAGAAAGAGCATTGCATTCTACTCTCATCATATGTTCCTGATACATCTCAAGTCACAAGGTCACCATCATCAACCAAGAGCTTGTAAAAAGCATCCAGCATAACATCCTAGGTGCATCAGGCAAAGCTGTCAGTGTTAATAACAAAAAGGTATGATAAGGATGATAAGAGATGAAAAGTTAAAGCTCTGGACATCTCACACTTTCTCAAATTAATTTTTACCTGATTAATTCATCTTCACCAGAAAGCAACAGCAGTAATGGAAATTAGTATCTTAGTGCTCTATGCAGAAGAAAGCTGTAAACCCTGTCCACCTACTACATAACATCATGTCTTCATTAGTTTACTGGTATTTAAAGAAAAAAAAAAAGAAAGTAAACTTGCAAAGGCCCACACGTAGAGAGTAAACACCATCCTGTTTTGTGTGAGGCTGAGCAATAGTTACAGCAGTAAAGGGGAAAAGAACACAAACAGCTATGAACAGAGAATGCCTAGGTACTGCTGAAGGAATAGGAAGATGGTTTCAACCTGGCTAGTGCCAGAGGCAAATGAGAACAGCTTTTATCAAGAAACACTTCTCACCATTTCTTTTCCTTCCTTCGTCTTTTGTCACTTTTTGTGGTGCCATTACTTTCTGGAGGGAGCTCCGGCTGGAGCTGGGCTTTCCCGACCTGTTGCTGATGATGGAGCCATTCTGGCTCGGGGACCGGCTGCAAGTAACCATAGCAACAAGGGAGGCTGTGAGCTCTTCCTTATAAACCTCATTTCAAGGTTATTTCATTCGCACAGTTTGCATCACTGAGTTTTCAAGTCTGATTTTGTACCAAAAGGAGACAGCATATGAACTGCACACAGAAACACAGCAACAGCAGGAACAAAGCGGCGGTAGGAGAACACGGCTTCTCAATTAGCTCAGGGCTGATAGGCATCTTAGTGGCATTGAAAGCAAACACTTCCCATGCACAACCCCCACAATGACAGAAACAGCACTGCGGAGGACAAAAAATCCTATTATCAATTCAGTGTTATTTATACAGCTAAAATGAAACAAACCTTTGTCTTCATATGTATGGCTAAACGAATTCCTTTATTATTTAGCCTGCATTTACACTCAGCTATTTTGTCAGCCACAATGCAAAATTCACTCACTTTGCATGTACGCACACACAATGTGATAAGGAAATTCTCCTTTTTTCCTTTTGGCACACAACCTGGTTTAACCAACATCATTATTTACCGAAACTCCTAAAAAACCACTTGTTTTACTCAGCTATTGCATATCCTTGCCCTGAAACTGATCCCTGTACAGGGTGGAGAGGGAGGACAGAGCAGAACCACTGCAAGTGTTTAGTTCTAACAGGGAACAAGAACAGAAATGAGCAGTGTCTGGGCTGCACTGGGAGCAAGCTCTCAGCAGAAGTTCTCTTCTGTTTGGGGTGGGCAAGTTACTCAAATCTTAATGCACAATTTGGGAAAAGCAGGCCAAAGCAGAAAAAACATGTTAAGTCTGGACACAGTGTCATGTTTTTTCTCGATATGAAACTTGCCACAACAGGAATGAAAACAACCCACAGGACCTGTACAGTTACTCATACACCTATCTACAATCTGTCACTGAATTGTCACGGCCAAAGACAGGATAGTGTAAAGAGTTTGCATTGGAGAAAAAAAAATTGACTTAGTCACAAGGACTTTGATTTCCAGAGAAAAAAAAAATCAAATTAAGTTCTATTGCTGTCACAATGGCTTTATATCCAGCAAATGGTACTGAAGCAAAACAACTGTAAAAAACATCCTGTAAATTATTGCCAACACTATATTGCCAGCTTGAAAGATTCATTTACCACCAGCTCTGACTGCCCTGTCCCCCTGTGTAAGCAGTGAGCATTTACTGTGGCCAGAATAGGAAGGGACACGTATGAGAAAAGTGATTCTTAGGGACTCACTTTTGAAGATAGCCTAGGTGGAAATACATATAATTTGAGACAGGCTTTCCAGGCACAGGGCTTTAGAAGAACCCAGCATGCAATCGAGCTCAGCTCAGCCCAGCCTGGGATCTTCTTGTGAAGCCCTATTGAGAATAAATACTCTTGAAAAGTAGCATTTCTCCCCTATAAACCTGTCTGTCACTGCTAATGAATAATCCCAGCCCAGTAAAAAACAATCATCCAAGGACAGACCAACACCTGAAGAAAACCTGCTCCCCCTGGCAACCAGGAAAAGCAGCAAGCATGGATAGCTTGCTTCTCGATTTCTGCCACCACTAAATAGTCATCCTTCTTAAGTGGCCACCATGTTATTAACTGTGAAATTTCCTTCAGCATCAATACCAGAGAAGATATTCTGATCAGTTACAAGCCACTTCATAGCAGTTGGATTTAAATTGACCTTTCCAGACTGCAAAGTAGCCTGGATGAAAGAGCAAATACATAAAGGTGAAGAAATATTTCTTCATCTTCAGAAACCATTAAATTCCATCCCCAGACACAGCTCCTGGGAATGAAAAAAGACTATAATTCTACATGTTCCCACTTATTCAAGTAATCACCCTGAAGGAAGCAAAACTAATTCTTAGTTATTTGCCTAGAAAGGCACTGAGGTTCAACACGTTTTATAGCGAGAGTAAATTTCCTGTGAATTCCTGGAACAAGTTTGCTTATCAATGTTTGTTTAAAATTGTGCAGATTAAGTAGAGGGGGATTCCTGTGCTCATTCAAAGGCCTGAGTGAAGTGCTTAATCTCTTTTGTTAGAGGATTAATTAATAGGGCTGGTTTACATTTTACACGTGTGTATTTACACATGGTTTTGTGGAGGCTTCAAAACATTTTAAAGAACAGTTCCTGCAAAGCCTTAACCTGTGGTGGCCCAGCAGCCACTGCCAATGTCATGGTCATCTTCCATTTTTCATTTCATCAGAGGATGGAAGACTTCAAAAGGGTGATTTAGGGTGTGAACATCACATGGTTGACATTAAAGGGCAGAATAACAGTTTACACCCAAACCCAGAGAGGCAATTGCAGGAACTGGGGGAGTTCTCAGCTGGCTTACTCTTCTTTTTAGGTACTCCCTGCAGACAGCTCTCTCCGTATTTCAGGTGATGAACTATACCACCAGAGAAGTATGTCAAGCCAGACACCAGCTCAGAATCCTTCTGTTTCCATTTTTCTGTAAGGAAAACCTCAGCTTATGACTAATGGAGAGGTCTAACCCCATGAAGAGCAGCAGCGCCAGATCCTCCAGCCCTGCACTGTGCAGGCTGACACCTTCCAGCATGGCACCTCCCAAGGCTGCCAATGGCTCCAGTGCATCCCAGCCACTGCATACAGCAACATTGTGCTGAGTTTTCCAAGCTTTTCCATGATTCCAAAGGGGCAAATATTATTGTCCATTGACAAGTACCAGTTGAGGTGACTCAGCTATGAAGATCTGATTTTCTATAGAATTTCTCTGCGCTAGCCAGATGCTCTTCTTTTATGTCATCAAGTCCCTCCAAGAGGCAAGGACTGTGTAATGCCAGTGAACTAGACAACAACTCAGGTTGTTTACCTAACAGGTTTATTTTCCTCTATTCCCTTCAGTATCATTTTCAGCAATAAAAAGTTGATGATCCTTCAAATTAATTTCAAGGAGAGCAGGTCAGGAAAAAATGGACTTGAAGCATGCAAAACAGATGATCTAAAGGGATAATCTGCTTTCCTTGGCTGAGATGATTGAGTCAAGAAATAACAACCTTCAGCTACCCTGATGATGGTTGGGAGTAGACATGAGGTAAAACTTCCTAATCGAAAAGGTAGTGAAGGAAGGCTATGATCATCCCAACACTGGAAGACTTTAAAAAAAGGTAGATAAAGTTGAGTTAGGCGTGTATTTGAACCTGCACTGGAGAGGAGCAGTCAGATAGCTTCCTGGGGACCTTCTCATCTGTGATCATCCAGCCCTGTAGACTTACTAGGAAGAAACTGCAAACCTGGGACACTTTACCCTAGACACTGATGTCATCTAGTCTATTCTTACACTCTCAGAAGTTTTGTTCTGCTGTAGATGCTTTGGATCTAGAGGTCTTCCATAATTTAGTGGATGTTTAGTGTTTGCCCTTCCACTAATGAAGACATTGGGTCCAATTCTGGAGTGACAGAGTCTGCCAGTAGAGCTACAGCAACTTACAGTTGCTGAGGTCCTGTCTTTTGGTTCATTTGAAAAGTGATCAGTGTTCATGCTTCAGATCCCATGCTTCATTTGGGTTCATCTCTTGTACAACACCAGCATGCATGTGAGAGTCACTGCCCAATTACCTTCTCTGCATGTACAATCTGTGAAGACTTCACTTTATTTTATCTTGTATTTTGCAGCAATTTTACACATTCAGTGCAAACCAGCATTATGCCAAGAATATATTGTGGAGAAACCATCTGCCACGCACACAGAGCCTGGGTGCCAAACCTTACTGTGTTTTCCTAAGCAACCAGCAGCACGTACCCCATTCCACCCCTCTGTGGAAACATGCCAGTCCGTACCTTTTCCTTGTTTCATTGGATTGGGCAGTTTTCATGGTGCTCCCATCCTGTGTAATTTCTCTTTCCTGGGAGGCAGGAGCATCTCTAACTGGAAGTGGAAGTACAACAGTCTCCTGAGTTACAGGTAAAACTTCATCTTCAGCTCCCTGCTGACCTAAGTGTTGCTTGGCATAGTCAAAGCCTTGTACTGGCTGGGAAAAAAAAAAAAGAGAGAAAAAGAAATTTCCATCATGCATCATATGTTAATATGAAACTTCCACCTTGCTATAAAACTTTCCATTACCCTTTCACATCTGTTGTTACATCAGTGACAAGTAAAAATATGTAGATTGCCATATGAATGCCCAACAACAAAGCAGCTTTCTGAGAAGATCTCCATTCCACACATTTTATAGATGATTAATTAATATAAAATTGGCTAACCGATCTTACCCTGCCGTAACACCCCCAGAAATTCCTTTAGCAGACAATGGAAAAATGAACATAGGGAAGAAAAAATTAGGAGGGAGAAAAATATGCCTATACAGAAACTAGAAAACTTCCTTTATGAAACAAAAATTGTGTTTCCAAGGGGGTGGGAGTAATTTATTCCAAATCAAGACAAAGAAAAAAAGGCACACATAAAAGTTTCATAAGCAACATTTTCCTTTTCAGATCGGTGAAATGATATTTCCCCTGGCTTGCCAGTTGCCTATTGGGAAGGTTGTTACTGACTTCACTTGTTTCTCTCAGGAAATGGCATTCACAAGAGCCTTGCAGCAGGGCAGCTGAGGGCTGTGTGCTCAGCCTCCCCTGCCCCAAGCCCAGCCAGGCTTTCCCTGCTGTCTCTGCAAGGAACAAGCAGAAATGACACGTGTCTCCTGGGCAAAGCAGACATCGAAAGGTGGATTCTCTTAACAGAGAAATTAAAGCATTTAAGCAAAACTTAAACTTCCCAAAACGTATTTTCTATTGGGAGAAAAAAAGAAGAAAATAAATATAAGAAAAGAAAAATAAATTACTCAAAGTAATTCCTGATCACCTCTGGAAAAAAATGTGTAACGCATAAGAATGTTCTTGCTACACTAAATCAATTCAATCTACCAAAAAAATGGAAGGATGCTCTTCCTGAAGTACAAAGGTTACTAACAGAATGCTAAAAAAGCACCATAAAACACTTCAAAGGTGAGCAGTGGTGATTTTAACCCTCAAATGTAATTTAGGAAACACATCAGAATTAGATGTGTTAATACCTGAATAGTCTCTCTCAGGTTCCTGTCATGTCATCATTGAGTATTTTAGTTCTGGAAGAAAATCAGCTGAATAAAAAAATTTGCTGGTGGCACAGAAAAAGCATGAGCTCTGAAAAAAACATTTTCTCTTGTTCTGTCCCTTACTAAATCTGGGCTATAGCTATAAATACAGATAAATTTCGTAAATAATCTCAGTCTGAAAAAAATGGGGCTGTCTTCTCTTTTTAAAAACAAAACAAAACTTGCTTTTTTGTTTATGGGGATCTACATAAAACATTCTCAACCTCCTGTTTGAACTGAGGCTGATGATTTCTAATGCACTCACATCTTTCTTTATTCCTTTGATAAGTAGCTCCAGTGCATTAAGGAGACACTAACTGGGCTAATGCTGATTTGAGAGAGCACACATCTCTCCGCATTACCATGATGGACCTTGCAATGTATCAGAGAAATGCCAATTCACCATCACCACCCCGTAACAAGTCAGGACAATATCACCTCTGATGGAGCTGCTGGTTGGCCCTTCTGAAAGAAGGGTACCACAGAAGCTGCCATCAAATTAGCTACGAAGGGAAGAAACGAAGAAAAGGGAGGGAATGAAGAAAGGGAAAGTAGAGGCTGTGTGAAGGACAGCTAGGAAGAACTACTGTACACCATCTTAGACAACAATATTTTCAGTTAAAATAATGTATTTCAACCTTATTATCTCTATTGAGTGTTAGTCAAGACCCTCCCAGGTATTCTGCAAAAAAGGTAACAAAAAAGAACAGTTGATTAACTCTGTTATTTCTCCCTCCATGCCTTTTAAGAAGTAGAAGTTGTTACAACTTCTACTTAGTATCTTACTTTTTAAAATAAATATATATACAAATAAATAACAACAAAAACACAACAAGCCAAACCATAAGAAGCAGGACATGAGAATTATTAAAGAACTCTTCAGAGTCCCAGCTCGGATGTGCTGAAGGAAGAAAATGAAGGATCATTTTAATCCGAGTTCTACTTACCACCATGTCTAGTAACAAACTGTATTAAAGGAAGAGCTGAAAAAGCCATCCTCATCAGCAGACATATTGCGTTAAATAAAACTTGATCTTGGAACCCTGCTCTGTAAAACCCCACAGGAGCAGATGGCTTTACCACCCCTGAAGGGAACTGGCAAGGCTAAATCATGATCAGGCTCTGCTGAAACACTGCAAGCATAGATGTCCAATACAGCCACAATACTGAGAAAGACCGAGGGACTGGGATTTGGATACTGCTTTTGAAATAATAAATGAATGATGAGACCATTAAATTACATTGCCTGGCAAAGGGCAGATTGAATACAGGGAGTTGTTTCTGGGACTTCTTTTCCTTGTAACAAACATGACAAAGACACTGATATTTAAAAAAAAAAGAAAGAAAAGGAAAAGAAAAAAAAAGAAATAAAAAAAGGACGATTGCCTCCCCCCCTACATATATACCTATGTACACAGACAGGTTCTCTAATTTATTTTTTTCCCCCTAGACCCTTTATCAAATTGAAAGTGGTTGTTTCCTCATGGCCTGCAGTATTTGCTTTTGCTTGCAGCTCTTAGACTGCAGGTCTTATCTCTGTTTATCTGCAAGCTTATTTTTTCATGCTCTAAAAGAAAGGAAAGGTGACAAATCAGATTACAGCCTTCAAAAAGAGCATGCTGTGAATTAGAAAGCAAGGGAGTTGAAAAACTAACTTCTATACAAAACCTCAAAGTGAAAACAGTATCTCAAATTAAAAACAGCATTGAAAAAAACATTATAATAAATTTGATTCAGAATTTCACTGATTTGAATTTATACTTCTTCTAATTTTAAAACTGGAGAGTCAACTGAAAAAGACAAAAAGGAGAGTCCCTTTTCCCTGCAACTTAGTCCAGACATCCTTGACTGCTAAGGCAATTCAGAACAGCCACACAATTCCTTAGACAGATACTATAACCTACACTATGTATGAGAGGTCATTTTTTAAACTTCATTTATTTAGCCTTCAGTCCGCTACAACAAAAAAGTCATTCCTTAATTTCCAGGCACAGGCAGCAATCCTGCTGTTATGTTACATCTCTCCCTGCTACAGAAAGATATTTAATGCTAAATGTTTCATTACCCCTCCGTGCTGTGTTGGTGCATCCTACCCCGCTGGCACGGGACAGAGCCTCTGGAGGGACATGGCAGCAGCTCTGCTCTGTGGGGACCTGCAGCCCTGGCTGCTCCCAGCAGCAGGAGGACTGCAGTGATGAATAGGCAGCTCCGCTCTGCCAGTCTCCTTGGTACAGGACTTTTGAAATCCGAACACATAAAATGGCACCACTGAGAACAGAACCAGCTGAAATCCAAGGTTGTGGGTATCCCATAATATTATTCCCTTTTCCTCTCTACAGCTTGCTGAATTTTCAAAAGGTATCAAAAAATTGCTCCAGTGATTGAATAGCACTGAAACAAAGTATTAAAGCTGCTGCTTAAACTAAAAATCACTCTGCTGTGACTCCACTTACAGGACAGATTCAGCATTAATCAAGCAGTCTCAGGCAGTTTTCTAAGCCATGAAATATAATGTATTCATTTTAAATGTGATATAGTTATGTGTTCATCAGCTATTTGTTTTGCCAAACTGCATGAAATGTAGCAATTGCAGTTCAAGTAATTACCACTATTCCTGATATCCCTAATGCTAGAATCAAAACCAAAAATAAAACTGTACTTTTCAAAATTACCTTATTTCATTGTCTTCCCAAAATACATTTCTTAGCCTTATTTTAAGTAAAGATGTTGAAACCAGGAATGACAAAACCAGTCCATTCCTAATCCCACTGCAGAATTTATCTTCCACGGTCCATATACCAGCATATACTCTAAACTAGACCTGGCTGAACCTTTTTGATGGAGCCATCATCATGAAACCAAATGGAAAGCACTTCAGCTTTCATTTGAAACGCATCACTTTTCATATAATGAACTAAATTAAATTTTATGGAGTCTCAAAGTATACCAAAAAGGGGAAATGCACTCTAGAAGTGGACTACTGCACTCCAGTTGCAAATGTGAGCAAGTCTGACAGAAAATCCCCTGAAACAAATGTACTGCAGATGCTGGGAGCTCAGCATCAATTGTTTTGTTCTGCAGATCCAACTCCTGTCTGAGCACATTGACTGCTGATACAAATGTAACCTGACTGAATAGGTTTTAACTTAGCATGTACCTTATAGCCTTATTAAGTCTGATTTATCAGAAGTAAAAATTCAACATTGTCTTTCTTTTTGGACTGACATCTGTGGATTAAAATGGTAAAATACTTTCAATATTTTTTTTCTGAGCTGTACCTTCAGGCAGCAGTCTTGGGTTTTTTCAAATAGCAACTTTCTTTAGCTGTAAAGCATCTCCTAATGATGGTCAGCTCAAAAGAGTGTACAAATTTAGTCTCACTTTGTCCTTTAGCTGGGACTAAGCTTGCATAGAAGAAGAATCAAGTGGTGCATAGTATTTGCAACAGCCTCTAATAAAGCATGATTTGCATTTTAGAGGTTTCAGTGGGACGTTATATGATATCACTGCAGTGGTATTAATTTTTGTTTGTGCTTGTGATACTGCTCGTTTCACTTCTGCAGATCTAGTCTTAACATTAGTTTGATTACACCGGATAAATAGATGAGCATATTGGAACCTAAATGGAAATGTCTTTTTTATATCATTTTTTATACAGATGTCTCTTTCCAACTGGCACCAGCTGCACCCATCTGCAAATAACCTAAGATGAGAAGAAAAGAGCTGTCATATGCATCATGCCTTCCTTCAACTCTCCCTCCAATCTACATTTTTCAGCAGAAGCAACAGAGCTGAAATCACAATAATCCTGCTGTCTGTAGCATTAAGAAACCAAAGAAAAAATTTATCATTTCAATGCCATGCCAATGGAGAAGAACAAAGCCAGCTAAAAGGATGAAGGAACAGTATGACTTACATACAGGCTTCGTAGGCTAAAAACTCCTAACTTTGGGTGGCCCTGTCTAAGAGCCATTTAATAGCAGCATTGGGAAGGTGGACTTTTTTCCACTACAGAGACAAATCAGTAGTCTGTGACATTTTTCTCGTAGACAGAGAATCAAACTGGAAAAACATTTCATTTGGAAAAAAAAAAATCTTGTAACTGATATGGGTTACTAAACTTATGGAAAATATTGTTGTTTGAACCCAACCAACAATATCCACAAATAAATTAGAAAGTCTTAACATCTAAAAGAAAAATAGCTGTGGAGAAGTTTTCTGGAAAAAAAAAAAAATCAAAGAATGTACTTTCTAGATTAGAAATTGGATGGAGAATTTCTGGTTAGGACCAGGTCTGAACTGATGCCCAGAGCTTCAGCCATGGCCACTCGCAGCAGGTAGGAGCAGTTCAGGCCATGGGTTTGAGAACAAGGTCCTACAGGAGACATGCTGCTGGCAAGGCCTAGGGGTGATACTCCATTTCCTCAACTTTATGAAGGAAGCAACTACCCTGAGTAAAGCCCCATCAGCCCTAAAGGCCTTACATCACTGTGTAATGGCTGTTCTGTCATGCAGCAAGGGATGAGCTGCAAAGCTTGATCAGTCCTGAGTAAAACAGAACGGTAATTGTTGTCACCAGTGGTATCAAGGACAGAGAAGAAGTTCAAAGATCCAATCTGCGAATAATGACCATTTCAATTCCAAACATCCCTGAATCTCTAGCAGAGAAACACAGTTAAAACCTCAGAAAGCAAATGGACATCTTGGATCTGGAGATTGGTCACTTACTTTAGTTCTCTGAGGCAGGTTCATCATGGTATCGGGTTTGAAGTCGTTCTTGTTCTTTCTGCACAAGACTGCTGTGATGATGATGATTATAACTGTGACCACAGCAATGGGAGCCAGCACCGCTGCAATGATCCACAGGTTGTTCGGGGGGTTCTTCACCACAGCTACAGACAATTGCAAACCAACACTGGTGAGTTCCATTGTGCAAATGCAAGATTTAAGTTGCTTCCAAGACAGTCATCAACGGTCTCCTTATACTAACTCGTATAAAAGGATTGTTAGTAATCTAGCTATACCTTTGTATTCCTTAAGTAAAAAAATAGAATCAGCAACACTGTTCAATTTACAAATCCCTGGGCACTCTTATTTAGTTATAGCCAGATGCAAAAGCAGCCATCAACTCCCAAGTCAAACTAGACGTCATGTTAGATATCACTCCAATGGTTCATTTACAGAATAAAAAGTCAAAGTAATACATCCTTAATTATTTTTCAAATACAAAACCAACTTATAGTAAGGTAACATGTATTAAAATTATACACACCGAGTCCATACCTAGTGTCCAAGACTTACTGGATCAGCAAGAGTAAGCCGAGAGAGTTTTTTCAAAAACAATGAAGCTAAGCACACTAAGAGTTATTATTGATATCGACAAAATGCTTCTCTTGTGGACTAGAAATACTTTATCATAGTTAAGGTCAAAATGAATCCATCATTTCTGAAGGAGGGGAAATAATGAGGTTGGAAAGAGCTACTTGCAGATATATTAATAATGTCACCAGGAAAGATACATTTCTGAAATGCAGTGATGTGAAAACATTTTAGATTCCATCTTATCAGAATAAAGTCTCTTAGTATGAACCTTCAACTTGTGCGCACATAAGAGATTCTCCAGTGACATCCCTAGTTCTCTCATCTCACTTCTTTCTGAAAAAACACCAGATAACCTTATGATGTTGAATTCTGTTTTAGTGAAATATTCTGTGGACTTCTCCATGCTATCTCTATTTATTTTCCTATGCCACTGGTTGCTGGTGTGGACAGGCCATTGTGAGAATACCAGTGTAAAGCAGCCTTTCCCATTTCATAGGGGACTGGTGCTTTCAAATGCCATTGAACCTATTAGCTGATAGAGGAACTTGGCATCTTTCAGGATCAGACTTCAAATGTGTAACATTTTGTTCAGCAGCAGTTACAAAAGCCAGCTGAAAGCCTGAAGCTTGAGCCTATTTTCTTTGTAGATCTACAACTTTTTGCAAAGCCAATGTAGTTTGTTGGGTGAGGTAGGAAGAGCACCATCAGTTACGTACCTCACACACAGTGTAACAGTAACCACATGCTTAACACATGCTTAAAGACTGTCCAAAAAAACAGGTTGAAGCCTTTCAAGATTCAGTTCTCAATGGACTCGCATAATTCTAAATTATTGACTTTGGACATTTAGTTTGGGGATGAAGGGGCTGTGGGGAAGGAAACGGAATCTGAATTTTATCATTAATTATAATTACAGATTGCTGTTGCTGAAGCAGCAAATGATTATTGAAAAATTATAATTATTCTTTCTAGGGAATGCAGAAGAAATGATGACCTTATGACGAATAGGACAGAGACTTAGGAATCCTGGTTTACATCTTTAGTTCAGCTACCAGCTTCCAATGTGACCTTGACTAAGCCAATGTATTGTTCATTCAACTCAATAAGACTTCAGTGGATTTTGTAGCAAGCCTTTCATTTTGCTATAACTCAGTTCCTCACTCATAAAACAGGAGCATCCATATTTTTTGTTAGTATTCATCTGTCTCATCTAACCAGACTGTAAGCTCCTGAGGGTAGATATCTTTTCTTACTGCATTTTGGTACAGAACTTTTCATTCTGTTATGACAGAAATTATAATGAGTAAAAAAGAAGTGCACACAAAGTATTTTCTTTTGGAAAACAAAGACAGACTACAAATACCATGTCCAAAATGAAAGAAATTGATTTTTTTCTGTAGTAAGGTATAAAGACAGAATCATCTCGTACATTTCAAATACTCTAGCTTCAGAATCTCAGTTACCTGGGGTAATAATTTCAATTTCTGTATATTCTTTTCTTACAGTATTCTGTGCATATTTAACTTGTATGAAAATCTACAGATGAATGAGGCTGCCTTTCAGACCATGGAGGTACAAAGCTAGATCACAAGCAGCAGCACATAATTTCCTAAATACCCATATAAATCATAAAACTGCACAAAGAGCTAGGAAACTGCCATGCATTATGTAGAGCTGCTTTAGTAAAAATTACATTAAAGAAATATTCTCATGGAAAACAAAGTCATTCTGATTTTAAATACTAGACTTCATGGAAGCAGGAATGGAGATTCCTGGGTTTAGTCCAATTAAAGTCAGTAACAGACCATGATCAAATCAAGAATCAGATATAGTATAGAGTGTATTCTCTGGAAACTATATCATGACTGAGTTAGAAGAATAAAGTGTATGTTTATGCATGATACATCAATTCCTTATTACAGTGGTTCCTTCTTTTCCTATCACCATTACATGTAATTATTTCAGTGTGACTGCAGTTGAGCCCCAGTAGTCATTAGCCTGTGGTATCATGGTTTCATTAGCATCAGAATTAATTCTGAGTTTACAGTTCCCTGAAGTTGTTCCGTTCATAGAACTGTATGTCTGTAAAATTAGTTGTACAGTAGAGCTTACAGTGCTCAGCTAAATAACAGTTGGTGTATAGTTTTGATTTAGTACAATAAAAGATTAATCTATCTTCCACAGGAAGCAGCTTGACTTAAGCAGCTGCTCAGAAAGGTGCAGCTGAAATTTCTCTGTGTAATCAATGAAGGCTCCCCACACCTACACAGGTGTTTTCACAAGAGAATTTAAAAAAAAAAAAATATAGAAGAAATAAAGGACAGAACCACAGAGTTTTGAAAAGAACTCTTACGATCAGCTTGAACTTGAATAACATAACCAAGTGTCAAGGCCATCCTCTGGGAATCCACAGTACTCAAAATTTTGGCAGCTGCAGTGCCCAGCAAAGGTTTCCCATTGTATAAAGTATAGTATGTCAGTTCAGCTGGTTCCTTGGGTCCTGGAATACGTTGGATTTTTACCATCTTTCAGGAAAAAAAAAAAAAGAGAGAGAGAGAAGAAGAAACTATGTATTTTACCAGTGCAAAGTATGCCAGGAGCTACTTGAAGGCAGTGCACACAAGGAAGTCCTTCAAGAGTTTCCATATAATCATAAGATTCATGCAAATATTCCCGCAGGATCAGAGCTTCATAGCCTAGGCTAAGATTAGTGAGGACTGACGGCCTTCTTAAGTTTGTTTAAACACAAGCCTAAGGTAAACCCCTACACTGAGAAAAGCATGCAGTGAAAAGGAGTAAAGGATCAAGTGTTTGGCCATTACAGTCTTCTGTAAAGAGGAAATTCTCAAAATCTGTCCCAATATTGAAAATTATACTTTACTGGAATATTGCAGTTGAAAAATTCCCTCACATTTTACATCTATATTCATTATTTTTGAATAAAAAGAACCCTGCTTTGTGCATTTTATTCTGCAGAACCCTGGCAGTATTTTTTCATTGCACCTCTGTGTTTCCTGAGAGTAGAGAAGTGTTGAAAACTTCTAACGATGAGAAAAAAAAGTTTTCAACTCTTCTCCATTATGTTATTGACTAAAATATGTCATGTTTTCACGGAAAATTTTACAAAGGTTTACAGATTTGGCAAGTAAAAACATATTCCTTCTTTTAAATTCTTTCAGTGGGAAAATGCACAGAATTGTGGGCAAATGAAAAAGCAGGAATTTGTTTTTATATCTCACAACAAGCAATTATTATTATAATAAAAAACATCATGTAATTAAAAAAAAAAAGCAATAACTTGTCATGCAATTTTTGAAGACAGATCCTCTTTGAATCCTCCACAACTAGTATCAGTTGGCTAAATTAGTAAGAAAACAAAATATGATCATTTCAAAATACTGAACAGTAAATGTTGCTAAATAAGAGAGAGATGATTAATAAATTACTCAGGACTGAAATCTCTACTTGATAATGTGATCTGTGGCCACATGATTCGATGACTAACCCTGTATAAAGACTGTTTCATACTTTTTTTGCCAACAAAAAGAAATAAGAAGTTCTAGCTTTGTCAAGGTACTTAGGAAAGGAAGACCTAGGAAACTTTTTTAGTTTAAGAACAAAAGCCTGGCACTCCTCATGCTGAATATGAGACTTCCCACTAAAACATGTACTTGTAGCAAACCTCACAGCAACCAAAGAGAAAATATTTATTAACACTGATTAACTAATGATGATTTCTAGACGATGAGAGGCATGCAAACATGGCTGACTTCAGAAAAGGAAACACATTAGTAACGCCATGCATTTTGCACCTGCTGCTTTGGTATTCATGAAGACAGACAGGAAATCTCAGCTAAACACATTTCTTTTTTCCACACTCATTGAGAGAGGCCCCATGCAAACAAAGCCCTTTTTTCAACACATATCCCAGCACAATCGATGTCACATTGACCACCTGCACAGTGTAGCTGCCCACAGTAGTGGCACGTTTGAATCGTCTTCCTTGCTGATGGGACATCATAAACAGGGGGGCCAAACGTTGCTCCATTAATCTTGCAAAGCTCTGATTGTTCAGTCCCAGTAATGCAATATCAACCCCTTGAATAACTGTAGGAGTGGAGAAAATCACTTATCAGCACATTTCAGATGGACAGATAAAGTAACATGTGGTCTGCAGGGCAGTTTGGGACAGGGGTGTACTAACTAGCTAAGAATTAAAATGACTGGGCACTGTTACACCCCTCAGTAATTCCCGACGGGGATATAATGTGCTGCTCTCTCAGCTCCTGTGCTGTTCTTCTCAGATAATGTCAACTATGTGCCAGAGAATAAAACAAAAAAAATAAAACATTCTTAGGCCTTCAGTTTACCAAAATGGCTCTGGCAAGAACCTAATCTATGATATTCAACATAAAAAGCAAGTGAAAACCTACTTGAGAGATGTACGTTTTTATGCTTATTGCCAGATGCTCCTGTTAACTAAATGACAGTTTTTCATCCAGTTATTTTGATTTCTGAAGTTAGAATTTTGTCCAACTCTGTTAGAAACAGAATACTATATGGCTGAGAGCATTGAAAACTGAATAAACATTTCCTAAGTAAAAATTAATGTAAAATTAAAAAGACACTGAATTTACATAAAGTTCAAATAAGTGATATTGCATACTAATTTAATTCATGCAAATGTATAGGTTTTCAATATTATTTTAAAAAAATCTTTTGGGATCTCCATGATTTTTTTAGAAAACACTGTTTCCATTGTAATATCAATAATACTCCAGTACAGCAAGTGCACAAAGGCAAGAAATGGCACATGGGGGATCCCAGGTCCAAATGGAGAGAAGCTGTACCACTCCCTTAAGAGGATCATAATCTCTGCAGAAACATATTTTTAATCTCAAAATCTCTCTCTCGGGTACCAAATCACACCAGCTTTGGGAGGCAGAGTGTAGAATTTAATCCACTTCTTGTCAGGCTCCTTTTCTTCTGCTCTCCTGGGCATTAAACAACTCCAGGTACAGACACACCAGTTAGAAAGGCTCTGGTATCTACTCACTCAACAACGTCTGGGGAAAAGGGTTTCTGCCCAGTTATCACTTCCAAAGTCAAAATGATTGTGAATGAGATTGTGATAGCCAGTGAAATGACTGTAATAAGCCAAATATTTTGTAGCCTAACAGCATTCTCTGTACCTTCTTTTCTACCAACAGAAAGTTATGTGCTTAATCCTTCAGGTAAAGGACACAAAAATTCCTGGACCCAGACAGAGTCGGCTAATCGAAACAAACTTTCTCGGTTTAACAGACCACCTTTCTTCCTGGGTTATGTGTACAAGCCTCTTTTGATTTCAGGTTTAAATCCTAGTTCCAGAAGAAAGAAAAAAAAAAAAGCCTATTTGTGTTTTAATACTCTGAGAAGATAATGCTGTTCTCAGAAGGGCTCACACCAAAGTGGCAAAATCTCTGAGGTGAGTGTTGGGCACAGGAGACACCTCTGTTCAAGATGATGAATCACAGTACTGCCCCAGAATAACATTAAATACATTTGCCCACCAGAATGCAACAGGAAGGTTCAGTGGGCAGCCACTTATTTGTGTGTAAAACTACTGCAGTGATGTGTTTATATAAATGAGCACTAAAAATTACTATCTGAAGTGCATGGAGGAGGGAAGGAGCTTAAAAAGTACCTGTTATCACCCAGTAGTCTCTAGTTGACTCTGAGACATCAAGGTTTGGATACTCCAAAGCTTGAAAATAAAAGTTGAAATTATGTCATAATATTCCAACATCCTACACATTGTATGTCCCAAAACTATTTGGTTAATCAGACCACCATTTTAACCTAAAATAATATTAAACTAGGATCAGATTCTACCAATGAGTGCAGTTACACGTGAACTAAAAACAAGACTAATGAAACTGTGACCACACCTGGAAGTGTGGTACTCTCACTCTGAACCATTTAAGGCATTACTATCACATATTTACAGCTATGAGAAACTGATGTTTGCTGGTTTGATGCCTTTTGTTAGCTATTCCATGTCCAAAGTGTAGCAGGCTGTAAAGTTCAACATGCTGCTAATGCATTGTACAGCTCAGCAATTTTTCAATAGATTTATGCAACACTGAAAGCATTAATGTTTTGGAACTTAATTCAGAAAATATCCAAGCCTTGCACCCTGCTACACTGCTATTGGGTTACCTTGACTTTTAAACTCCAAAGTGTCTTGAAATAGAAAACATTGTAAAGCATCTGATCACACACAGTAACTGCTTCTGAGGAGGGAGTTCATGGCGTGTCCTGAGCTGTGCATTTCCACGACAGACTGCGAAGGCTCTGGGGGAGCCGCCGGAGTCTACTGGGAAATAACACACTCTGAGAACAGCAGCAGTATTTGATAAGCTGAAACAACTGCATTGCCACATGAATAAGGATTAAACACTTTTTAAAGTAAACATTTTCACAAGACACGCTATCGGTGTGAAGCCACAAATACTATGTGGCCATTAAGTTCATGAGTTTGCAATATACCTGCTGTGCTGGGAATAAAACCAAGAACTCCAAAATGAAATATAAGCCATTAGTTGTTAAAGGAGCACTAGCCAAAGACTTTATCGGCTCAGTTCATCGTATGCAGGGATCGGCAGAGAACTGCAACACCACACGAGACTTCCTGTGTGATAAATGGCTCTCACAGCTCCTGACTGCCAAGCATGTGCCTGTATTGCCTTTGTGAGCAGCATTATAATCCTTTTCCTATGCAACAGGCCTACTTTGGAGGCCAAACACTTGAACCAAGCGCAGCCACCACAAAACTTCCTCTGGCTTTCTCCTTGTGCTCCTGGATGTCCCATGAAGACAAGTTCTTCAGACAGGGCATTCTTCAGACAGGCTGACCCACTAGCCATGACCCCATCTCATGAAGAATAAGTCTACACCCCTTTCTAGGTCCCCAAGCACGCCTGTCGTCAACAGCCTCCTTCTACCTCCCCTTGCCTGGGGAAAGACCTGGTGAAAATGCAAGCCTACCCCGAGATGTGTCTCTTACCCTGCGATGGGAAGTCTGACTCAGAAGTGCACCAGCAAGAACTCATCATTGGGCAGTTTCGCCTATTTGTTTGCAAATATCTGATTTAGATAGGCAATGCCTCAAGAATAACATAACATTTGCACAATCACCAGAATCAGCTGTGATTCCTGACTGCCTTGTGCAGGTGTGACTACTTACACCACAGACAGCAGAGTGTTTGTCATGCAAGTAACTGATGAAGAATTGCATGAGATAATTACTCTGCTGTTGGGCTGTTTGCAAATAAAATAGACTAACAAAAAAGGTCAGTTGTGTTTTCCCCAGTGCTCAATTTCCAGCAGCCTGATTCTGCTTTTTCTTAGAATCAGAAGATGAATAAGCACCTTAATAATTTTACCTAAAGCTACAAATTCACTCAGTTCAGTTTTCTGACCATAAAGATGCATTTGGCTTTATCCTTAGGTGCCTGATTATTTCAACACTTGTGAAATGAAAAATTATAATCTACTCCATCACTGGTTTAACCTTATCAGTGAGATTGACAGCTACCAGAAGCTTAATCAGCTCTTTACTAGTATTTGAGCACAGTATTTCAAATTTAGCAAGCATCTCGTAGAGATTTGCACATCAGCTGAAACCTGTCTTTTCTTAACCAGAGTCCATGACCACGACCCTACCCAGCATGTCCCTGTCTCCTCTCACTTCCCACAAACACTGATCTCCTCCTCTGAACAGATAACCTGGCTCTGCAGTGAGCTTGATTTCACATACGAAGTTTAACAAGTAGATTAAACAAAAATCCCCATAATCAAATGTCTTGTCCCTTTATTCATTTTAGAGAAATGAGCATGCAGGGTCAGGGAGCACACACACTGCACAGGCTGCCCAGACACACATCTTTTGCTCTCCTTCATCTGACCCTTCATAACAATTGAAATGCCAACAAATTATTGATGCTGAGGTGCTGGAACCTGGCACAGGTGTTTCTTTTATTAATGACAGCATATATGTGTTTTTCTTAATTATCGTTCCTGTGTGATGGACTCTAGGTGACCCTGCTCTGGCAGGGGGGTTGGACTAGATGATCCTTCGAGGTCCCTTCCAACCCTAGAATTCTGTGATTCTGTGATCTGCCAGTGTTTCTAGCAGCTGAAGTGAGCATTAAACCCAGAAGCCCCCCCAACTAACCCCCCTCTATTTTACTTTTTTTTAAAGCAATTTAAAAAGCAGTCAGCAAAACACCTACAATCTGTGAGCTTGATAACAGAGTTTATGGTGCTTGCAAAGCAAAAGTCCAACGCTGGCTAACTTTAAGGCACTGTGTCCTGGGAGGCACATACTTACATTCTGCAATGGTGAGAGGCGGGTAGGTTAGGTAGAAACCCACCAGCTCAGCTGACAGCTGATTAAGAAGGTTGCTGGAAATAGTGCCATTGAGAGTTGTGCTTTGATTGCTCACTACATAAAACAGAGTGACAGCTTGGGAGACATTGGAGGTGTTCAAAATCTGAAACAGAAGTAAAGAAACAATGTGTAGCTGTGTTTCAGCTCAGTCAGAAAAAAGAGGGGAAAAAAACAACAACAAAAAAAACTCCAATGACAACTAAAAAAACCACCCCAACAAAAAAAAAAAGAAACCACACAAAAATAAAATACAATAAAGAAAACCCCAAACCTGCACAAACTAGGAGGAAGCTAACTTCAACAATGAATTAGATACAGCTCACCCAACATGGTTGTGTAAAACAGTTTGTGATACTTTAATCCCTATCTAGCACATGCAGAGTTACTGGAAGACAGCAGCAAGCAGAAAAGTTACTGTCAGGACTGAAAATATTTTTCCCTGGTTTTTACCAGGCTGTTTTTTACCAGAGACAGGATACTTAGAAAAAAAAATCCTCAGTATTTGATGCAGAGGAATTAGGTCTGTATGTCTCGCTCTCTTTGATGACCTGGAACAGGATACTTAGCATACAAAATGAAGGGATATTCTCTCTCTTCTGGTCCTAGCATCATACAATTATCGGCTCTCCTCCCCACTTTAGCTTTATGCCAGTCTCTTCCTGAGCCCAAATCTGATGACTGCATTTAAGACCCAATTCTAGTTAGTGAGCGCTGGACCAGGTCCAGTTTGATGCAGGAAGCAGAGGTGAAGGCAGGGCAGGAATGGAAAACACATGTTTTCTCAGAAAACTCATGCCCTAGGATGAGAGGGATGGTTTTTGGCTACTGATACTGTAGGTAGGGCCAACAGCATTCAGCATTCATGAATGTTAAATACTCCATTTTTATGATTTGGATCACTAAGTAATAACATAAAACACAGTATAATAAATGCATCAGAAGAGTTGCAGACCATAGGTTTGCCCAGCCAACATCCACTTACAAATGGTCAGGAGCAGATGGTTGGAGAATGAGCACAGGGAAAGAGAAAAGGACTCTTTTATGCAGTGTAAGGTAAGCCCATGGCTATGGTCTGAGCCATAAATTATATGCTTGGCTTTAAGTTGTGTTGATAACTTTTTATCCTTATTTCTTTATGTTTGGCCAATTGCTTTTTGTAATTCCCATACTTTTTCTCTAGTTACATCCAGCCATCTTCAAGATCTCATTACCCACTGTGTGAAATTATTTTCCTTTTTACTTAAACCCGAGTAACTCTATTACTCTAAATGACCACTCCTGATTCACTACACCACTCTTGGCTGGAGAATCATGGCCAATTTAATTTCTCCTTCTGTGGAAGTTGTTTCATACCTTTTATCCACGCTGCTGCTGCTCTCTCTACTCCTGTAGTGCAGCAACACCTTTTCTGAATTGGCTCCATCTGCTCCAGAATTGTTCCTCAGTTTGTTATTAGCCTAAAACCCTTACACTATTTTTTGTTACACTGTCTTACTCCTTTGCATGGTACTGGAATAGTTTCAGAAAAAATTTAACATGAAGATCACACCCTTGAGCCTCTTACTTCCCAGTTTATATCTTGCCTCCAAGATTTCCACCCTATCACTTCCTAAATTGGCAATACCCACAGAACTCACAACTACCACCTTCTTCTAGGGCTCTTTACAAAATTGCCTCAGTGTTTTGTAAAATCTATGACTTCAGTGAGCAAATTAGCCACCACAAAGGTCTCCTCAGGACCACGGCTCCAGCTATAGAAAAACTTGATAATTACTTTACCTGCTGCAGTAGGCCATGCATTTTTCTGCCTCTCTGAGCTCCTCCAGTTTGAACACAAGCTCACAAGAAACATTATCCAAAGTAACTAAGCAGAGGTCTGATGACCAAATTTCTCATTTTGGTAAGCTACATGCAAACTATTCTGAGGAGCACAAGTTCATACACGGAGCTTCATCACACGTCCAATACTCATCATATCACCCAGAGGATAATCTATTCCTGAAGCATGGCACAGAGCATAAGGGTGTTGGCCCACTAAACATACAAAGATCTGCAAAAATCAGGCCCTTAATAGTGAATTTAAGTCTGCAAGTACAGAACATTGTAGACAAAAATATACATTTAGAAGAACATTTTAATATATTTATTTTTATATTAATTTCACTGAAATTACTTAAGTGCAAACAGTAACATACAAAATCATGAAAATAACAGTAACTTTTCTATAAATCATGCATTTATAAGTTTTCCTGCAATAAATAAAACAACCTTATTTCAGATGAAAGCATAAATGTACTCTCATAGACCTTATGTTGAAACACAAGCATACACACAGGAAAGAATAACCCAGAGAGTTTGGCAACAGGCACTGGCAAAGCATGCAGTGTTGTACCTGAACTGTTAAGTTGTTGCTGGTGTTTAAGACTTTTCTTTCTGCATCCTGAAATGCTCTCTGTAACCGTTGCTCCATGGTCTGAACAAATTTGCAGGACTGTATATTGTCTGTTTGACCCACAAACTGCAGCTCTGGAAAAGGAACAACATATTTGTATGTGGACAAAATGTTCTTGGTTGTGCAATTCCTGTAATGTCTGGCAGCAAGCTGACCAATGTACAGATTAAGCAGGTGACAATAATGCCACATAGGATCCATTTATGACATTCAAGCACTGCACTAAGCCAGCCTTAATTATGACAAAATGTAAGAATTAAATTGCATTATTAGAGCTGATACTCTCCACAAACAAATAGGGATTGTTTCTGCAGTGATGTATAAGATGGTAAGACCAGTACTTTATACAAATACTTACTCGGAGCCAGGCAGTAAGTGAAATCATTCTAAAACACAAGTTATACTCTTAAATCTTGCAGGTCATTTGCTCTTGCAAGACATAATCCATCATAATGTTGATTCTCATTCTGTTTGTGCTAGGAAATATATACTTAACTGGGTGATTGCGGTAAGTATGTGTATATAAACATGTAAGCACACACATAAATCTTTTTACAACCAAATACATTGTTTTACAGCACACTCTGCCCTCTTGTAGCTTACACTGTTCTGCTGCGCTGCACTGCTCTGCACTGATGCTGACTGCAGTACAAGGGGCTTACAGTGACGCTGGGCCAGATGGCTGGGACCCAAGTCAAACCCCATGGGTCCAGCCAGAACAATAGATACATACACCATACAGTCATGTTTCTCATCTGATTGGCCCCAAAAGAAATGCACAGGTTACACCACAACACATCAATTAAAGTCCTTTTTAATCAAATGCCAGGTCTTAGCCCAGCATATTGTCATGACTCTTCCCCAGTGCAAAGCTGCTTCATTTTACAGCAGCGTCCAGAGAGGTGTCAGCAGAGCACCAGGCAGGACAGGGGTGCACACACCAGCTGTCCTGCTTGTGCCAAGAACATCAACACATGAAACCAAAGCAGAGCTTGTCCTGCTGCCGAGGTGGAGAGCAGGGGCTGAGGTGGGACAGCAAAGGGGAGGAGGAGCATCATCCCTGAACCGGTAACACACGCAACTCCAGGTGCGGATGGGCAGCACTTTGCTCACCTGTTTTCAGCTGGAAGTGGTAGGCAGGAAGGGGCTTCCACGGCAAGGCCAGGGCCACCACGGACTGGAGATGCGGTACGTGCTGCTTTATGTCTGCTGTGGCATTGCTAATGCCATATGCAAGAAGCTTTTCAATTACAGCAGCTGGGATGAAAACCAGTCTGCCCCGCGTAACGTAGTAACCAACTGTTAGGTTATTTGATTGCTCCAGGATTTCAACCTAAAACACACAGGAAATTTTTTTTTCCTAAAAACTTTTGCAGTTCAACCATTATTTCATGGGACTTCACATCCTGAATATAGCTCCCTTGCCAGGTTTTTATCCTGTAATCCCCTATAAACCCTACAATTAGTGTCATATCAGGCATAGTATTAGCAGAACTGGTCAGGGAGCTTTAGTCTCAGCCCATGCAAAATGTGCTCCGAATCGAAGCAGTGCAGTATTGCTACCACAGCTCGTGTCCCTCTAAATTTAGACTGAGGCTTCATTCATGGATATGTACTGGGACATTTTCCTTATGAATGTTAAGATACAGAGAATCCAGAGAACATCCATCTCCTACTTCATGTCTGAAGTTCTCTGACTTTGTGCACATATATGTTATTGCAGGTTTGGAGACAGATCTTTGAAAGACAAGCTTCCAATGTTTGATTCTTCAACCTCAGTTGTCTCTTCTATACTATTTGTCCTATATTATCCCAGATGATTAATCTATCACCTATCTGAGAAGAAATAACAAACCATGAGAAAGAACACACTGTGAGCCAAAAATGAGTTGAGTTTTACCTCAAAATTCTGTGTTTTCTAAAAAGCTTAAGCTCTGGCCCTGGTCCTCCACACTAAGGTTTAGCTGGTTTCCTCTGTTAGAAAAAGGCAGCTTCTCTCAGGTTATACAAGAAGATGGGTGAATAAATCTGAGAGTTTCCTCTGCTGCTGCTGAGACTCTGGAATACACAATTCCCAAACCAACTAACATCATCCAAACTTGCAGCAATGCAGCAAGGGGACAAAAGTCAGCCAGATGCCCTCTATTTTGAGAAAAATCACTTTTTTCCTCCACAGTGGCTTGGTGAGTGTAACTCATAACAGCCTTGGACTCTGCACAAACCCCTGCCTAAGTGCACAGGAACCTGTGTTGCAGAGAGGAGTGCCCCAATGATCCACCTAAGCTGCTCTTACACCCAGCCATGCAGAGCTTTGTGTAATTTAGCTGCAGTGATGAACACATCTCCCTCATTTATTTTCAATAAAATGTGCTTTCTCCCTGCTCTGGGGTTTCATCCCTGTGGAATTGCACTTGTCAGGTACTGGGTTTTCCAACCAGGGAGCAGACTGACAGTAGTGATGCCACATTTACTATCCCTGATCTTGCAATTGATCCAGGCTGAGCACAGCAGCACTTGGCTGACCATGAACCAGAGTCATTCCTCTGCAGGGGCAAGAGGAAAGTGCTGTCAGTAGCCATTTCCCAGAACACAACAGAAAGATTTGCATTTCTCCCTTCTACTTCGTGAAATAAGATGGCAAAAGCTTTGGAGCAGTCCTTATATTTTTAGAGCCCAGAGTGGGTGCCACCTATTCCTGCTTTCCACAGAAAAGCTCTCAGTGCTCCCCTCCAAGAGGCTTCCTGCATCCAGAGACACCACTGGAGCTGCAGCCAGCTGGGGTTCTCTTGGTGGAAGAGCCGTTTCAGTGAGATCATGCAGGCAAGCCAAGCATGCTTACCTGAGCGCTGACATTTTGGTTGAAAGCTTGTCTCAGCATTTGATTGAGTCCTTTTCTCATGCTCTCCTTGAAGGGATTGCTGATCAGCATCCTCCTCGTGTTCAGAAACAGAACTGTGGGGCAGCAAAAGCCATGTGTTGGTTTGAGACCATGTTACTGTTTGATTTTTTGGGGGGTTGTTTGGTTGGTTGTTTTTTTTTGTCTTTTAAAAAATTTTTTTCATGTTGTGGTAGCTGGGTGGAGATCATCAAAGCAGCTAGGATTTGCAACAGCTCCAATGGGAACAACTGCAGGGGCTCAGCAGCAGCCCCAAGTTCCCTATTCATCCCATAGGAATAGTCTGTTGTTTCTGTATTGAGCTCTAACAAATGCAATCTCTTTAGCAACAAGTCTTTGCCATGCTGCCATTCTGAGTGAGGTACGATGCTGCTCGACTGCCCGAGGACAGACTGGTGCAGCATTCCCAGGGGACTGAGCTGGTGCTGCACAGGCAGGCCTACATAAAGGATGTGTGCTTCACACCTTCACAGCCAGAGTTAAATAAATGCATGGAGTAACACATTTCCTTGTTTATTTTTAGCTAGCACAATTAATAATTGTGCTACAATTATTTCTGCTTAGGAAGTGTCTGTACACTTTCTTTATTAATGTTACCACCAGCTTTTGATTTTTCTATTATAATTTGCAGAAAGTTTTTTGTAGCTGCAATTAAGCATTTTCAATCATATACTGTGTACAAGCTACTTCTACCCTTAGAAATAGTTCTAGTACTCATTGTACTACTGATGTAGATATTTAGCAGGTACTAAACACACGTTAGGTCCAAAAGTTGCTTATTTCATCATCGCCAGTATCATTCCCCAGAGAAGCTGTGGCTGCCCTCTCCTTGGCAGTGTTCAAGGCCAGGTTGGGTGGGGCTTGGAGCAACCAGGTCTAGTGGGAGGTGTCCCTGTCCATGGCAGGGGGGTTGGAACTACATGATCTTTAAGGTCCCTTCCAACCCAAACCATTCTATGATTCTATGATTCAGTTCTATACAAGGTCATAAACCCTTTTACATAGCTGCTATTCTTTGCTGAGATCTCCAAGATACACACATCTTGTGGTGCTGGACTGTGCTACCACTAGGAGTCCATATGAAGCCCGGGCAAGGGACCTCTCCAGACTCCTTTTAGTTCAGAGTTCCTACAGCCAAGAACAAGCTGTCTGTAAAAAAACAGCAGAAGTGGCACTGTTCACACTGAACACTCAAACTCCTCCCATTCTGAAGTGTACAACTCTAAAATCTAAACATTATTTTTAAATTAATCTTTAACGATAGGATTAGGTGTTCATATAAAAACAGAATTAGGTATTCGTATGTAAACAGGCCCAAATACTGTGGCAGGTTACTGCCCTGTCTTCTTCAGTGACAAACTCCTTACTGCCAAGCAGAGACCAAGCCATCATGTCATATGGGGCTGTCCCCATATACAGGTGTTTCCGCTAGATCCCTGCAGTGACCCACTGAACTTCAGAACACCTGATCTCACTACTTCATTTTACACATTCATTGTAAAATCCAAACTACAAATAAAGCCAATGCCATCCCTGTATAGCAACCCTGCTTTGATCTGTCAGGTTTGCAGGGCAGCATCCTCATCCCCAGATTAATCCCTAATGTGCTTTGACACTTGAGTGCATTTCCCACACAGCACCAGTTGCCCCCCATAGACAAGCGAGGTCCTTTCAGCAGACATCGTGGCCCCACGTACCTGTTTTAACCATCAGGTTCCTGGAGAGCCGGCAATCCAGGGGAGGAGCTGCTGTCATGTTAGCGAAAGCGGCTGCTGTGGTTTCGGGAGGAGCAGAGGTGTTTTCCACTGGAGTAGGGGGAAGCCTAGTTGTTTTCGCTGATGCTGTAATAGATGTCAAAGCTGCTGTAATTGTCAGTGGATACGGGGTTGATGTTTTGGTGATTTCTGAGCTTGGGAACTTCTGGGTGTCAGTTACTGTTGTTTCTATCTGCCTTGGTACATGTGCTGTGGGTGCAAGTGTGGAAGCTGCGACCGTGCTGCTTTTAGGGGTTATGAGCATAGCTGTCATGTCCACAGGTGATGCAGTTGTGTTTCTCGTTGCAAAAGGAAAATCTGTGTGTGTTCCTACTGAGCTTAGATCCGATGCCAATTTTGTGGCAGTATTATTTTTTGTTAGTGTTAGTATTGGTGTGCTTAAAGCCATCACAGATGGCAAAGGTGTGTTCTCAGTGCCTAGAGAAAAGAAGGAAGAAGCTGGCACTGCTGAGGCTGGAGATGATTTTCTTGTTAGTGGTTTTGCTTCTGAAGTTCCTACTGTAGGTATTGCACCAGAAGATATTCCAGATAACACTGTAATGACAGAATGGGTAAAGTTGGTTGTTGACAAAAAGGGAGAAGTCAGTGGTGTTGGTGATGCATGGACAGAAGTTATGATGGCTGACTGCAGAGCACTAGTGGTAGGGGTTTGCAATGGGATGCCCTTGGTAGCTTTATTAGACATATTATTGGGAATTAGACTATGTCTTGTAGCACTTGTGTCCCACTCCTCCACACTAACTGCAGCTGGATTTTTATCAGGTGTAACCAAATAACCAGAGGACTCTAATTGGTCATCTGCAAATGCTGGCAGATTTCCAGAACTGACGTCTTCTTCTATAATAAAAGTATGCAAGAGAGTTGAACTAGAAGGCTTGGTTATGGGAAAGTGGGACTCGGCTGGCAGTGTGCTGTGGATGGCACTGCTTTCATGGCTGGCTAAAAAAGCCAAGCTGTCAGTGAGCTGAAAAGCCAACGTTCGTGTTGTGTCTAAGGTTTGTGGCAGTAAAGTGATCTTTTCACCATCGGTTGTTTGCGATTCTAGAGAGCTGGGGAAAGCACCTGTATCATTAACAGGAGGTACATGTAAATGCAGAGGTGCTTGATAGTGCATACTGATATTAACATCTCCAACAGTGAAGAAATCAGCAATGTTTCCAGCTGTGCTCCCATGCTTTTTTTGCAGGAAGCCAGGCACTGTCAAAGCGGGAGCAAGGGATGAATAATGAAAAGATGATGTTTTCAGTGCAGATGCATCTGCCTCAAATTCTGGAAAATTATTCAACTTCATTCCAGCAAAGGGTAAATTTGAAGTGTTCTGACTAAAGTTCGAATATGTATAGTTTGCTGAAGGGGTGGAGAAGAGTGACTGTTTAGTTGTAGTCATTTTCTTTGGCAGACTTGAAATTACTGAGTATGGCACATGGTACTCAGTTTCCAATGGAAAAATACTTGGAGTAACTTCTCTTATTGCTGTTTTGACTGAAGTTTTTACTGATGGAATACTAATGCCAGCTGAAGACAGCAATGCTGTATCAGTCCACATAGAAGCCAAAGTTGTGACTTCAGGAGAGCTGACAGGATCTAAATTGCTTTCAGTATCCGCACTCAAAATCCGAGAAAAGCTGGAGCCGTGGCTGCCCATCCCTGTTGTCATGGAAACCAGTGATGGCTGTGTACCCCATGCTGGAAGCACAACAGAGGCAAGATGCTTTCTATCAACTGAACGTGAAGTCTCACCAGAGGTAAAATGATTTAAAGCTCTTGGAGGTGAATATCCTGCATGTGGGGTCACAACAGTGGGTACTCTCATATTTCTGTCTTTATTTGCAGTTATATCTGGGCTGTCTGAACCACCAGGTGGAAGATGTGCACTCACAAAGATGGTAGTAGCAGATGTGACAGCAGGTTCAGGTTTTGAAAAGCCTGTGGTGGAAGTAATTGACAGCACTGCAGCTACATCAGGACTAGCCGTGCCTGTTTCCAAAACAGTGCCTGGTACCTTTGATCCTTTGGGGAGTTTACTGTTTTGGATATCTGGAGAAACTCTGGAAAGCCGAGATCCATAAGGCAGAACGCTATTAGCATTGAAGTTCATGGATGTCTTTGCTGTTACGTGCCTTGTGAAAGGCTGTTGAGCTGTTCTGGCCACAGGAGAACCATCAGAAGTTGGGAGAGTACGTGCAGAAGCAGTTGGCAATCGCACGCTGATTGCCTGATAAGCTCCATCAGTCGGGTGGGCTGCAAAAGTCTCATCCAGAGCCACCACCGAGCGCTGCGAGGAAACAGTGAAAGGGATTTGCAAAGTATCCTCATCAGCTGCGGCTGTGCTGGGACTGTCTGTGCGTGCCCCCCTAGCAAAGGTGTCATTTGTCTCAGTTAGCAAGGGAGACCTTGTGCTTGTTGAAGAGGAGTGTGTTGCATTTCTAACAATAAAATCTGTGTCACTTGTAAATGCTCGCACTGGCAGCACTGCATTGTGAGCGTGCTGTGCATCTGGAATCAGTGATTTCAGCGATGAAAGGGAAGACGTGCTCTCTGTTGAGCTGAAGACATCAGCCAGGCTCTCAGAAGTTGATGACATGAAAGGTGCACTGGTAGAGCCTGTAGTCCAATTAGTCAGTGTTGTGGAAGACTGAGGATGACTCATTTGGGGTATCAGATGTGGAATACCCACAGGATGGAAAACTGATGTAGGAACTGCTTTATCCTGAAAAACGGGTGATGACAGGTCCAGAGGAGCGACATCACTGTTCCTGTCAGTCAATGCTGACTTACTGTTTGGTTTTACTCCAGAAGAAGATACATTATAGATACTCTCATTAGGAAACTGAGACAAGCTTCTGGAAGTTACTGGCAGGGAAGTCTGGTATGTTTTTGACACAGGAATATCAGACAAAAACGAGGTCCTTTCTGAAGGAGACCCTTTTGCCACTATTTCTGTGAAATGCACCATTGTTGATCCAAAGGGATTGAAAGGCATGGCACCCATAAACAACTCTGGACCCTTTCTGTGATTCATTGTACTGGAACGTACTACAGTGATCGTGCTTAGAGGACTATTTCTGCTTTCACTAACCTGTGAGCTGGCTGAATCTGTGTTGAGGAAACCTTCAGGATCTGCAGACAAAGGCACTTTGATGGGCAGCACAGCTGGTTTAGAAAAGTTAATGGTATGAGGTGACTGAATTACCAATGAGGAGAATGATGGTGATGGAACAGCAGCAAGCATGTCTGATCTTGATGTGCTTTCTTTTGAAATGGAGGGTGTTTCTAATGGTATTAGCTGAAATGGCACAGTTGTACTCGAATGTGTCACTGATGGTGTAGTGGACAATGTGGCAAACATACCAAGTTGAGGCAAACCTGATATAGCAGCTGTTTCATCTGCATCTTGAGATGATGACCTCAGAGGCGACTCAGCTGAAACCTCAGCAGGTTCCTGGGGTGCACTGTTCCCACTACCTTGATAAAGGGTGGGTGACAAATGAGTTTGATCCGACGTCCTGGTGCGTGTGCCAGTCAGTGTTGTTTTTATCATTTGAAGCAAGTTTGCATTCTCCAAAGTCTGTCCCATAGAAATATCAGCTACCGAGGAAGTCTTAGTTTCTGTGGAAGGCCGTGTTGGTGATAGTATAGATCTCCAGTTAGGAAAAGATCCTGTAGGAGGAGCAACATTGGTATGCTGTTGCCTGATACCTGTAAAATAATAAGTAAAATGAGTATATTCTTCCCCAAAAGGTGTACTCTGTTGCAACAAATCACAATACAAAATGTATTATGTTCCATAAAACTAGTGAACTTTTTTTTGTATTCAAAGGGCATCAAAATTCAGAGAAAGTTAAAAAAAAAGAAACTCACCTACCACAAAAAGCAGTGAAAGGTATAATGTGACAGATCGTAAAGCTCTCAAGTCATTTCATCTGACAGAAGAATAAGGGAAGCTTCCTGGACCATAATATTTCCAAATACTACTTTTAACTAGGATGGTTCAACCTACTAAAAGACACCTTCTTAACCTCAAGAATTTTCCCAAGCTTATCGTCAGTCATCCTGCGTCAAAATACTATGTGAGAAGATGGGTTCAGGAGCATTGCAAAAGGGAATAGATTTTGACAACCAAGCTTCACTGACTTGGCATGCAGTCTGACATGGGAATAGAGTCAGCATTGGCTGGGTTCCTGTAGAATGCATCTGGAGGTGCTCATCTTGCCAGTTCTAATAATGCATGCAATTATAGACACAAAAGGAAGAAACTAAAACAGGGATGAACATGAGGAAAAGAGAGCAAGATCCAAAACAAATTAGGAAATTAAGCTCCTTTTTTGATATGTGCAGATGTACAACACAGCATTTCAAACACCAGTTTACATTCAACACCATAATGTTCCTAGGCTTTGTTTTCTTAAAATGATTACAGATGTTCTAAAATTGTAGCATGGGAAATCTCACATTCCTACTAATTTAAAGATTAAGATTCACTCAAGAGTAAAATTTAAGGGGTTATTTCCCCACCCTCCCTGCCAAGATAATAGATCAAAACTCAGTACTGGCACTTGTTACCATGCCAAGCTGTGCCCCTTGCACAGTTAAACATAGGCACAGAGCCTGCCCTCCAACTCCAGAACATCTGGATCGGACACAGAGGATGCCACCTCCTCCATACTCATAATAGCTTGGAAGATTAAGGAGGGGCAGACCTCGAGAGATAAAACAGGGGGGACATAAGTTCCAGCCACCGATGAACTGGTGTCAGAGCCAACAGCACCAAAGGGGATCAACTCCCACAAACAGGAGCCAGCAGCAGAATACCATAGAGCCCAAGAGAGGAAAATGGGTCATGCTGCACCTATTTAAAGCTAAGTTTCTTTCTTGTAGTGCCCTAGTGCTACACCGCCCATCATCCATATGTGCAGACCAAAGCAGATGATAGGGCTGGCTCCTTCAGGCTCCTGTGTGCGTTCAACAGGAATGTGCTAAAATTTATGTTCAGTGTGGCATTTTCACTCTATATACCAATACAATCCACAAAAACCCCCAAACAAACCACAGATTGTCTCCTTTATGCCCGTACTTAACAGTTTTATTAAGCTGTGGTGGAGAATGGCTATTATTATCTTTCCTCTGTTGAAATGCAAGAATGAATACAGAATCCAGAAAAAAGTTGTTTCATGGGAGCAGCTCCAGGTAACAAAGCTCTGCTCCTCTAGCAAGAAATGTCCCCAGACCTTTCACTTAACATGGGCTACCTTGCACACTAGCATTTTGGAGAAAAGCAAAAGGTTAGCAGACACAGGGCCACCTACAGCAACTAGAGATGAGCAGGCTAAAGGGAAACCGAATCAGCCTTTATGAATCCGCACCAGAAGATCAGCAGGCTGGACAGGAGGCTGCAGAGTCCAACAGGGAACCTGACCCACCAAGAGAGGTTTGCAGCACAAAAATAATGCTTTGGTATTTGCTTTGTGGCTGCTGATGTGTCATTGGGGGACCCGAGACCTAAATGACTGGTGTGGCCTAATTCCTGATATTCTACATGTTCCACCATCTGTTGGGAGGCACACTGTGATTTACAGAGTGTGTTTGGGTGGCTTTTCCTTCCCTGTTACAGTCAGGCAGCTTTTTAACTGAAGGTAGGAAAGAAGACAACACATACTTTGCTCAACTAGAATGGATTCAAACATATGCTTGAAATTAGGAAGTAAGTGATGTGCTTTGCAAAATCAGGCCTTAGGCAACCTGCAGCTTAAATTTCTGTGAGGTCATCTCAGCTCATGAAGTCATCATTGCCCGATCTGCTACACCTCAAGCTGTCTCGTTTCACCTCTGAACTGAAAGGCTGTGTTGAAAAGCGAATGCAAAGCCTCCACATGGGATTTAATCTAGCACTTAGTGAACACAAGTCCTACAGGGGAATTAAACAAGTCAATGTTTTCTTATTTTCTAAAATAGCAAAATCTGTCAACATCAACCCTCACAGTCTGCACAAATCTTCGTATATTTCTTCACACTTTGGTTTAATGAGAATGATTATGAGCAGAGACAATACAAACCTGAAAAGCGTTGAATTGATGTTACCACATTTTGACAAGAAGGAAAGCTCAAATAATGCAAAGAAAATAAAACACAGAATGAAAATGTCCTCTAACTACTGCTTCATTCTAGCCCTTCAGTTCTTGTTTCTTCCATTTCATACCAACTGGCAACTTCTTTGTTCACATCCATTAATGAAGTAAAGCTCTTGAGTAACTGAAGGTTAAAAACATTATTTAATACTCTGTAACCAAAACACAACGCTGGTATTCCACTGTCACAAGTTTTATTTGATTCTACCTTTATGGAAAGATACTGACTACCAGTATCTATTTCTAATTACTGACATAAATTCAAGATCCTGGTGACACAGCATGCAAAAGGCAAAATTATCTTCCCAGTACATGAAGTTTAAACTGAAGCACATACTCTTTACTTGATAGTTGGTAGGAGGATATCAACAACTACAGATTCTTATCAAATACTGTGCAAACTAAGACTGTATCGTGGGAAAAGGGGGGACATGGGTGAACATTTCACTTTTACATGTACCAACTGAAAGCACTTGAATAAGGGAGAAAACAACCATTTCAAAGTAACATGAAAGTCACAATGAGAATTCAAACCCACATACACTGTGCACTAAGCCATTGCTTGTATGTACCAATATCTGTTCCTCATGTCTCAGGGTTACCTGTTACTCTTTCATATTTCAGGCTATTGACTAATCGCCAACTCCAACAATCCTAAAACCATCTTAACAGTAACCTCATTACAACCACCATCACTGAATCAAAATCTTGCCATTTGCAATACTAGGAAACATCTCCCAAATGCCTCAGCAGGAAATTAAAAATTGATCCAGTTTAGAGAAAACTCACGGCTTTATCATTTGAGCCCTTCTGTGCACACCTAAAGGAGCAACAGAGACCAAAGAAGAGCACAGAGGTGGCCAAGGGGAAGAACATCTCCCCTATGCCCATCTACTAATGTGAAAGGAATAGCAATGAGGAGCACATTAGCATAGGCACCCTATATCCATACAAAGGTTGAAGATGATGCATATGTCTAATCAACGTGCAACAGA
Source organism: Aegotheles bennettii (assembly GCA_013398125.1). Lineage (NCBI taxonomy): Eukaryota > Metazoa > Chordata > Aves > Caprimulgiformes > Aegothelidae > Aegotheles > Aegotheles bennettii. Next base: position 57,277 of record VZRW01003890.1, on the reverse strand, counting down.
AAAAACAGATAGTTAAGTTATGCACCACTGGAGCAAGAAGTCTCACTTATTTTCCAGTTCTTGTCCCTGCTCCTGAGACACCACTGCTGCATGTTATTCTTCACACAGGTTTGGTTATTTCTAGTGAGACAACTAGTTGCTAAGCCAATCTCCTCTGGAAAAGATAGTGGCTAATGAAAACACCTGTCTATTTGCCATGCCTCTAGGATCTATATTTCATAGAATCATAGAACATCTCCAGTTGGAAGGGACCCATAAGGATTATCAAGTCCAACTCGCTACTTTTGCGGGACTACCTAAAACTAAACCATAGACTAAGAGCATCATCCAGACACTCCTTGAACTCTGACAGGTTTGGCACCATGACCACTTCCCCAGAGAACCTGTTCCAGTGACTGACCACCTTCTCAGTGAAGAATCTTTTCCTAATGTCCAAACTGAACTTGCCCTGATGCAGCTTCATTCCTATCACTGTATCATTCAAGTCCTATCACTGGCCACCAGAGAGAGATCAGCACTTCCCACTCCAATGCAACCAGTGAGGATGTTGTAGACCGAGGAAGTCTCCCCTCAGCCTTCTCCAAGCTGAACCAAATGACCTCAGCTACTTCTTGTAAGCCTTGCAGTCAAGGCCTTTCACCGTCTCAGTCGCCCTCCTCTGGACACACTCTAATAGCTTGATGTCCTTATACTGAGGAACCCAAAACCACACACAGTACTGGAGGTGGGGCCACATCAGAGTGGTACCATGATGAGATTAAATTGCTTATCTGTGCTGCTGATATTTGAAACCATGATCCTGTTTGATTTATGCTATAATAAGGCAAAGATCTATAATGAACAATGTGAGCATTCTATGTATGCCACAGCACGTACTCTCTCTTCAGTCCTGCTGCCCACCTGCAGGCAACCAGCAAGAGGAGCAGACATGGAGAAGCCTGTAGGACCCCAACAGCAGAGCTCCTCTCAGGACAGACAAATATCTGTTAGTTAACATGCTCACAAATGAATTCACCTCCAACTGAGTTTAAAAAAAACCCAGTCAGCTTTCAAACATTTTCCTCCACAAGAAGGCTAAAAAAAGTTTGAACGTCAACAGAACAACAGCCTACAACTCCATTGGAGGAAACACAGTGACTATCCAGAGCTCCCCCACTGCTGTGGCAGCAGAGATGGCCACTTCTGAGCCATCAGGAAAGATCAGCTCAATGGATCTTCAACCATAAAAGTTTTTTGTTGTCTTGACTTCCATTTCATTACTCATCTGTATCAGTAACATTTAGAAGTAAAGCTGATAGAGGACATTTTGAAATTTTATTGTATGATTGATCAAGACATCTTCCCATTATACATCAGATACATGTCTTTTCATAACCTTCAGCACATTGAAGACAGGATTTCCATTTTCAAATTTATTTGCTTTAATAATTAATTTCTGAGACAAAAAATATGACTAAAAATAATTCATAACTGCTATTAGCTATTGTAAAGGCTAAATGTTAATAATACAACAGTATCTGTGTGCCAGCAACTATACCCATCTAAATAAAGCACAGCAGAAATCCAAACATTAAATTACATAAGCAATCTGGATTTTCCACAGGCCTAAATCGATCAGCCCTAAGGGAAAAAGGAACTTTAAAAAAAATCAGCTTGTGAGAAACACAATTACTTATAAACATCCATAAAAATAACAATCTACTTACAAGGTAAGTACTGCTGAGAGAGACCATTTACCATTTTACCCCAGTCTACCCAGTAATAGATAGCACTATTCTAGGGCTGCATCACCTCTTAAAAACAATGTCACTATTATACAAAAAGTGCCTTTTTTTTGCCTTCTCACAAGTATGAAGTTTCCTGCTTATTTTTGTTTTACCATGAGAGACTGAGTGATCAAAGATCAGCGGATGTGGCTGATAAGGGATGCAACAGGGAAATAGAAAAAGAATCTCTGTTCCACCGGTGGAAAAAGGCACTACCCTACCCACAGCATCATGCAATTTTAAGAATATTAAGCCTACACAGTATGAAGTTAGCACCAACATGCATGTTATCTGAGCTGCTTCAGAGTTTCCACATTTATTTATTTTTTTAATTCCTTAAGAGTTTACAATTGAAAAAATGGCACAAAGAATGCAGATCTCATGGGTCCAAGGATATGAGATATGCTATCAATAAAAAACAAATATTCAGCAAAGTATTTATCAAAATAGCTACACAGCACAGCAGAACTTTACTCTTACTCACTCTGCAAAACAGTAAAATTTAATTATGCCTTCATAACATTTGTTATTCCAGCCATATATTAATGAAACCATCACACCACAACCTGTGTATCGCACACATCTCACTTTTGGCACCATTCTACAAAGACATCTGCAGCTTAATTTCACACCTTTTGCATAACATTTAACCTGTAGGTGACTTTTAGCCATGTCAATAAGCGCACCTACAAACCCCTGTGCACGCATACAGCCCGAGACCTGCCTGTTTCAGTGAGGCTTGGGTGAGCCCCCAGAGACTGTGACCTCCTTGACATCAATTTCTTTATGCAGATTCTGGGAAAAATTTACAGTAATTCAATAGACTGATTCTCCCATTTGTTTCACTTGTAGCTTTTCCCAAATACAGATACTGACCTTTCAAACCCAGAATTCTGACCTGGATGATTAAAACATAGATCATACAACCAGCACCTGATGTTGATCGCATCCTTGCCTCTATTTACCTGTAATAGTCAACAGCTACAAGAGCCACTCATTAAAAACAAGAACTGCATCCCATCAAAAAGAAGAAAAGGCCTCTTCCCAGTGATCTTAGAAAATGATATTTGAAACTATTATTAATTTATCTTTGACAACCAGGAAAAATAATCTGTCCCCATACCACCAGAATTCTGTTTAAACAAAACAATTTTTCAATGAGAACAACTGTATGAGGAGGTACCATAACGCACAAAGGTTTATTCTCAACCAAAAAAAGGTTTGAACTTTATAATGAACAAAGAAAAACATTTGGACACAGTATTTGGTCACCTCAATTGCACAGCCATATTTTGCTCATGTGAAGCCAGAGCAGCAAATTCTTCCATCAGGAACGTTTGTGCACCTTCCCCTCTTTCACACACAGATCTCCCTGGGGTACCAAATGAAATGCACCAGCAGCAAAGCTTTGCATCAAAGGCAGCCCTTTAGCTAGGAAATGAAAATGTACCTCCCTCCTGCTTCCAACATGTCCTGCCAGAGCCGCTCACCCAGCCCAAACGCGAGCTGGCTGGGATTCAGGAGAGCAGAGCCGAGCCTGCAAACACTTCACGGCTGTCACCAATACTGCTTCAGGAACCGACAGACTGGTGTGACTTGTACCAAGTGCCAGCCTTGCCTGGGGGTGAAACGTGTCTCCTCTGCCACACAGGCAGCTCTGCCGGGATGCTTTAATCGCATCCAGCAAGCAGGGATGGAGGTGAAGAGCAGAGACACTAGACCAGCCAGGGTAAAACAACACGCTCCTGTCGTTGAGGAAACAGCTCTGCCACTGGCAATTGCAGCTGCATCATCTGCATGTTGTACTCACAGGGCAGATGTTCAGCTGGAGCATCAGGAAATGCAGGAAAAGAAGAACGTGGCTGAGGAGGAATCCATCGCCATGCAGTGCTGCAGGATAACTGCACGTAATCATATTGAAACCAGAATGTCCTCTGGGGGCTTTGTCCTTGCTCCTGCCAAATGTACCTGCTACCATTTCTGCTGGAGTTAGATTATTCACAGAATTTGAAGTGAATTAATGACATAAATATATATTTTTTTATTTCATTTTTCATGGCTTATTCTGCAACACTTGAGTTAATGCTTTTGTGAGCCTGACAGCCTGCTTTAGCACACACATTTATATCAACTTTTGTAAAGAGATTGTGTTTATTCGGGGAAGCTTACATGGACACTGCTAGCATTAGCATAAATGATTTTATGAACAATGTAGCACAAAAATTCAAGGTCATTCGGGAATGTGCAATACCAAAGCTGCCAGTTCTCATTATTTTGCCTTGAGTCTTACAACATTTGATGGGCTTTTTATGGAGAATGAAAAAAAAACAAGCAAAAAACCCCACACAAACCCAAATAAAACATCCCTTTAGTAATTCAGCCTTCATTCTTTGCATTTTAAAATGACATGATTTCTAAGCAAATCACACTTTTAGAGGACTTTTTTGTTTTTAGACTTAAACTCTGGATGTTCAGCAGGGAGGACTAAGCCGAGTCCACAAATCAACAGTAGTGCAGCTTTCTTATATGCAATAAAAATGTATTTTCTTAAATACAAACTAGTCTTTTAATAAAGCTTTCAGAGTTTGAAATACTGCAAAATCAAATGCAAGAGGAGACTGAAAAGAATGCCTGCTCAAAGCCATGTAGAAAAAAATAAATAATTATTGTCTCCAGAACTTTTTTTAAAGAAATGATGGTGCTTTCAAAAGGTTGAACTGTGCACCAAATTATATAATACAATATATTTTGACATTCTGGTTGGGTAATAGTGAATGTTCCCTTGAGCCATAAAGCTTTCTGCTCACCAAACCAAGCACATCTTCAAGGGAATCTTTTTTGCAAGTAACATTTGAGGCTGTAATCCAGGCATGGGGAAAACCCTCTGGACTATGGAAAGGAAGAGAGGAAACGGCTTTAAATTGCAGCAGGGGAGATTCAGATTGGATGTTAGGAAAAATTTCTTCACTGTCAGGGTGATTGGGTATTGAAATAGGTTGCCCAGGGAGGTGATGGAGTCACCGTCCCTGGAGGTGTTCAAGATGCATCTGGATGTGACTCTGGGTGATGTGGGTTAGTGGTGATGTAGGTAGGTGGTTGAACTGAAGGATCTTGAAGGTCTCTTCCAGCCTGAATGATTCTATGATTCTATGCTCTGCCAGCACTAGGATGGTGACTCAATTACCTGAAGCAGCAGCAGCTCCTGCCTCCCTGCCCAGCACTCCACATCCCCAGCAGAGGGAGACTCCAGCTTCAGGGCTTCAACAGATGGACACCAAAACAGACATGCAGGTGCATGTTCCTCTGGTGCTGCAGGCACGAGAATCTCCAGCAGAGTGATGGTAACAAGCAGGTTGGTGGCGCAAACATCCTTAGCCACTGCCACTGTTAATTAGGCACATGAATGTTCCTCCTCTGAGTGCTGCTCATTTTACAGACGAGCAAGCCCAGGAGCAGAAATCTCTTGAATTGCTGCATGTTATAGACCAGAACAGTTTCAGACGAGGAAATGAAATCCAAGAATTGCTGATTATTACAGCATCAGCTCTACCTGACATGTACATGTACTAGAGGCATCAGCTGTGACAGGGTACATTATGTGGCTGTAGGTAAGCAGCATGCAACTCAAATGCCTGACACCGTGTCCAGACAACCTGAAACTTTAATTTCAACTTATTTCATCTATTTCAGAGCTCTGATTTTACAGTTTCTGGATGCAACACACATGCAAGTGCCAAAGCCAGGGAGGACAAGCTCTCTGTTTTCCAGCAACTATTTCAGGCCAAGACATGAGGGGCAGACAAGAAGACTGTGCCCTGGGCACCCCCATGCTTGCCCCAGAGAACATGGAGCAGACCCTCTTTACAATCTATCCCAGAAAGATAACCAGGAGAGAAGTTAATCCTCTCTAAGGAAAGATACAGTCTCAGAGGTGCCACGTACACGGGATCAGTATGAGGACAGAGGTTTCCACAACGTCTTTTGCTACTCTGAAGCTTTCCACTGCCTGTGGCCTCTGACTGTAAAGAAGGATAAAGACGTGAAGACCAGGAAAGAAATGTAGGTCATGCACAGAAACATCCTGCTTTCTCTCGCTGCACAGCATTCAGTACTGCCCCACTGTGAATGCTTTCAAAGTATAAATGTCACTGCTCTTAAAAAAATATTTAGTTTTTTTAAAATATCATTATCACGTTGATTCTTAGATTAGAAAAATTTCTGACCAGGCTGAAGAGAGCATCTGGAAAGACCATTCAACATCTGAAGTACATAACATACCTTCTTTTAAAAATGCAACAAGACAATAGTCAAGTCCAAATTCTATTTGCTCTTCAAGATTTGCACCAAATAACCACTGTTTATCCATCCTGGTATACAATGCCATTTTTGAATCAAAAAACCCAAAGTCTATTACTCAGCCTCAGAACGCACAACAGTTAAATCAGTGAACATGAGATCCACTGCCATGAAGGAGCTAATAGACAAATGGAGAGTTGAAATGTGGCACAGCCTTCTTTGAAGGGGGCTTCTCGTTATTTCAACGAATGAGACTACAAACATAAGCTCCTGCTGAGAAAGAGTCCACAAAAAAATGATGTTTTTTTTCTTAGATTAGAAAAATTATTTTCCTGAGCAGGCTTGACAGCACTGAAGATAAGGGACAGCAGAGAGCTGATTTTTGAGGCTTTGGGTTTCTTTCCTATCTCTCCACTTAAAAAAAAAAATGAAAGAAACAGGAATAATGTCTTAGACACATAATCTTAATTTGTTCTTTCTTATGTACTCACTTTTCAGAAATTATCAATTTAAAGGCAATCCCTTTTGGGGATTCCTGTTTGTTGGGGTTTTTTATTATTATTCAGTATTACCCTTTCATTCCCATGTTTTACAAACGTAGGGCCCTCTCTTAAGAGAAGGGAAATCACTGTCCTATGAAGGAACCTTTCAGCTTCCAGGGGGCTGCCAGAGAACATCCCAAGGTCAAGTCAGGATGCCAGAGCAGCAACTAAATTTTTCTGAACAACAAATCAATCTGCAACTTTGCTACGACCTGCAGTGGATATTCAACATGAAGTGCAATATACATTACAATTAAAAATTATATCTTAATGAACTATGCATATCAAGTAAGTAATTAATTCTTAAGCTCCTTGTCTGTTCTACAGTAGATGAGGACTTGGCTCAGGCTAGAAACTACCATGCAGTGTTTAAAAATCATTTCCATTTTCTATGACTTTCACTGTGCATTGCACAGTTCATTAGCCTTTATTTTCAGGATCTTTTCTTTGCTGCATAAATGTGGCAATAGCTCCAGCTTATAGCAATATGTCGCCTCATTTCACTTTCTCACCTCTTGGAAATTGCAGCTAATACTTGTATGACAGGACACCATTACTGTCAGTAGTAAAAGAATCAGCCACCCCTACTAACAGGGTACAAGAGCCTCAAAGCACAAAGGGGGAGCCCAGTTTCTGATGGTAAAAAGGTTAAATACCTGCCTGGTCAAATCTAACTTTTCAGTCATTAATTAAAATCCAGAAGTGTTACACAAATGCAAATATATGCCATCTGCTTCTGAACCTGAAAAATAAATTGTAATATTGGCAGAATGCAGGGCTCCCAAGAATGCTGGAGAAATACCTTAGCTCCCAGCCCAGCCTGCCCTGGAGTGATGCCCACTCAGCCCACCACCGGGATGCAGGTGCCTGCATCTGCTGCTCACCTATTTCCCTGCAAAAGCCACGGATCCCTCTACATCATTCTGGAAGTGCCCTCCCTCATACAGAAGCCTCAGTCCCAACAGAAATCTGCCTTTCTAACCTCTAATTTAACTCAAAACTAAACCCTGAAAAAGCCTGGCTCTGTGACCCACTTTGGGTCCCGCCACAGTACTCCTTGTCACTTGATTGCTGCTCTTTTTGCTAAAGTTTCGTAAGATTTTTGTTCTCTAAAAATTTCTGGAAGCTATTTCCAAAAGCAGCCTCTAAGCAAACCAGACCCTAATTTCTTCCCAACCACTCGGTTAATCCATAGAGACATGTGTAGTCACTTTTAACAAAAGGAGAAAGACAATGCTCTGCTCAGACAGGCTTTTCCTTTGTACGTGCACTGTGCAAACGTGTTGCATTGAAGTAAGTATAACTGAATATCTGGATTTTAAAGCTCCCACAATATACAGGGTTTTAGGAGCATTACTACCACACTGTCGAAGACATGCACTATATAGCACTTAAGAAGATTTTCCATTAACCTGCTCTATGCTTGCATTGCTACTGAAATGAAGTAATTCAAATGAGATAGGAATAACTGAGGGAAACCAATGAATACAGAGTATTTTTTTAAAAAACAAAAGAAAGACAGGAAGAGAAAAGGCATGAAGGAGGAAGGTGATAAAACTGCCAAGTCACAAACCCATTCATTACTCTCATTATCAATTAAGAGTTGCTCAGGTGTCAAACACCAGTGTTAAGAGCTGAGTCCCCGACACTACCAAAAAAAGAAATCCTGACCATCCGAGGCTTTGCTCCAGGTAAGATCAAAAGCATAAGGTGAAAGTTTCTTCCCAAAACCTTCCCGACAGGTGACTTACTGCACAGATCAGGGCAGCACTTAAGCAAATTCCTTAAGTCAGATTTATGCTGCTTTGAGTTACTTTTCCAACATATGCTCTTCCTCACTGTCAGGATTTACTGGCCTGAAGCCAGGAAAACGGGGAACTGCACGCAGGAACATAGCCCCAGGGGGGACATGTCATACGTAGGAGAAGTCATTTTCATTCAAAGACTGCTGCCCTTCTTTCATCGATCAGGGCACCGTTACAGTCAACTGGTGACTTCATGAATGAACCACCATTAGGAAGCACAAAAACTGAGTACACTAAAGGATGGAAGTGTGGATGCTGAACATATGAAAAAAAAGTAATCAGAAGAGGTTCATGACACATGCACAAGCAGAAAAACATCCGTAAATTTTTTTTTCAAATATCCATTTGCCTCAGATACATCTACCTTGTGATTTTTAAAATTCTCTCAGTGAATGGTGCTGCTTTGACACCTCCTCCAGGGTCTGTCCTTCCCTGCAAGCCCCAAGAGGAACAGTAGCACAAGCTGTGAGACCTACCCTGCTCCTCAGCATCTCTCACACTACATCTACTGCAGCTCTGTCTGCTTTCCTGTCCTGCTGTGATGCTCTAAGGGTCCCAGGCAGAGGCTTGAAACACCTGCAGAGCGAAGACAAGCCATCACAGACACAATACAGAATTAGAGCTTCGCTGGTCAAGTTAGCCAAGAAAAAAGTCTTTTTTCCACTATGCCAAACAGGCTACCTTGAAAGAGAAAAGCAAAGCAGCTGGGAGGGGAAAAAAATAATCAGTACAAGTTCTGGCTTTATGATTATCTATGTCCAATGCCAGTTCAGACCTGAGCAACAGCAATGGATCCCCAAGGAATGCCCAAAATGCTCCTCTGTACCTGTGTAACAAAAGCACAACAAGGTGAACACCACTCTCCAGGCAGCCCCTCAACCTTCTGGGGGTTCCTCTGGCCCCACAGGAGGGGGACACATGAGAGACCTCCTACCTTGGTGCCTAGGCTAAAAGGCAGGTGCTATTTTGAATTACCTTAAACTGAAGGCAAATTCTTTATTTGCAGGAAAAGGCAGAGATGAGATTGTAAATTCTGGTCCCAGTCTAAAGGTTTGTCTTGTTTACTTTCACATCAGTTCCTTTTCCGTGGTTTTACTAATAGTGATTTGAACCTTAAATAAAGACTAATAATTCATTTCATTCTTCACCGACTCCTGCTTTTTCATTAAGAGGTGATACTCAAAATAGTACAAGGGATGTACCCAGGATTCCAATTAAAAACTAAATGTTAACAATTTCCTGCATGAATCAAAGATTTATCATGTCAGAAATTGTAATGTCAAAGTGATAAATAGGCTTCAATCATATTCCCTTTCCGCAAACCACCAGGCACCATGTTTCTCATCCAAAAGCTTTGTTTTATTGCAGCAATTATTTAAAACTCTGCCTAGATATATTAAAATCTTGACAGTAAAAAAAAAGATTTTTTGACAACAGAACATGTTATATTACATGCCTTAATAGCATCAATCACAGGATTTCAGTTTGCAACTATCACGATGAGGCTGCATTGCTATAAAATAAGGTTTGTTGGCAGTACAAAATTTAGCTCAAAGCTAAAAAATTAATACTACACATTTATCCCTGTGATAAAGAAACAATGCCATAGCACAGCAGTGGATTAAAAAGGGAGCCTATACCACAGGGTGAGCCAGGATGCACTTAATGTCCATCTCCCTGTGCACAAGTAGTTGTGTTCTATCATGAAAACACAATTTTCTTATAGTCTGAGTAAGGTTTTGCACAGTAAGAGAGACGAAAAAACATGAGTTGATCCAAGCTGTCAATTCAACTTGTTTATGAGAACTACTTCAATTGAAATATGGTCTGCTTTCTTCTTACTCAACTACTTTTTTTTTTTAAAAAATATACATAAATACATTTCAACCTGTTGTAAGCACAGTAAATCTAATCCCCACTGCCCTGAACCTGCTGTTATCACTTGCATTTTGCTAAAATAAGCATAAAGCTCATTTAAACTCAGGTCACTTAATACCATGTCATCACAGGAGGGGACTCAAAGTGCTAGCATTGTATCTTGACTTGTGTTTTAAATCTCATCCTTTCTGTAACAGCTACATAAGCCTTAATGCAAATAAGAATAAAAATGCATCTTTTGATCTGATAGCATTTTGATAGCATTCTTGCTTTGCACAGCTGCAAACAGCTGCAAGAGCCGCAGAGCAGGGGTGAATCAGGCCTGCTGCAACTCTACATGCTTCAGCAATTCACTGCTGCTCAAATTCAGCGAGCAAGTGGCAGGATGTACTCTTGAGAATTTGTGGTATTTTGTAAAACACCGTAAGAATACTCCAGAAGACACCAACTATTTTTACTTAGTATTTTTAAATTTTGGTCACCAGCTTTTTCCAGGGACTTGAGGCTAATGAGAAATCACCCGGCAGTACATCCAGTCAGACCAGGTGTAAAAGCAATAGATAGTACATGGATACCACTACAGGCAAGTTATACATTCTGAATTCCAATGAGAAATACACAATTTTTTATTTATTTACCAAGTTTCTGGCTGCAGCTATTTTTTCCTGTAAGATACTGCATTTATCATCTTCATTCTCCAGGTATCACCATCATATGGAAACAGATAGGTTAAGAATCACTAACCAAGTGCACTATGCAAATGCAAGCAATCCAAGTGGAAAAGAATCCCCAGTTTAAGTCTCATACTCAGTAGATCAAAATATAGAAAATGTATTGAGTAGATTACAGGCAGCAGGTTACAATGGGAGGCACTGCATCTCTGCCCAGGCCAACTCAGGAAATCTGATTTACCAAGAACAACATAGAAGATGCAGTGTAATTACTGAACTGCCAAGATCAAAGTCTTTGAAATCTCTTGGCACTATTATATGAAAAAAGAAATCTTCAGGAACTTTACTTAATTGTAGATGCACATTAGTCACACTGTCACACCACGCCTGGTATCACACAGCGTGCCTTGAGGTGTGCATTACAGTTATTAGAGAAATACCATAGTGAGCTAAGTGAAAACAACATTTGGGAGGCAACAAGTACCATTCAGTGGGTCCCCGCAGTGTAGTAAAGGGCTCCAAGATTAAAAATAAGTTGGTATATTCAGTCTTCCATAAGAGTTCAGGCATTCTGCGCTGCACTGATTCAACCCTCCAAGCCGACCTGCAGCCAAACCGTGTTTGCTGTGGGGATTTAGAGGAACAGTCACGGGTGATTTAATGACAACTTTCCTCAGACTCCAGTAAAATTAGTGTTTGCTAGCCTACAGTTTCTTTAGGAAAGTGCGGTCTCTTTAAACAAAGACAAAGAAATGCTGTGGTAAGGTTTCATCGATGCTGAGAATAACATTGCTCCCTACTTACAAGACATAATTGGAAAAAAAAATCTAAATATCCAGATAAATAAAGATAAATATCCAGAAGATAATGCCATTGCCTTAGAAAAACACGTAGAGGAAGAATCAGTGTTCAGCAATCAATGACCTCTGGTAAATGACCTGCTGCTTGACTACCACTTAGCTCACAATCCAACAAGTCATCTTGCCTGCAGACAGGATGTTCCTTTAAAAAAATAAAAAGCAAAAAGCCACACTAAATCACACCCCTGCATTTTCATGTAGAAAATTGATAACATTTCTTTCTAGATTTTATTATATATGTATATATAACATATACACATTATATAGAGATAATTGCTTAGGTTAACTGAAATGCAACCACTTCAACATCCGTGTGAGTCATAAAGCATCATCAAGAAAGCTTCTATCCAAAACATTGAGTATCTACTTTAAACGGCCACTAATTTATTTATTTATTGATAAGAAACAAGCCAGTTACCCAAACTTCACTTTCCTGTGGCGTGCTGATTTCCCCTCTTTACCTTCCCTGCTGTCCCAGGAGGGTTGCACAGCCAGCCCTGCATGCCAGGCACCCCAGGTGCCACCATCATTAACCACAGACCTCACAGAGCATCAACCTGCAGCAGCAGTTTGGACCCCGTGGGCAACCCACCCTCACCAGACCCACTTCTGCTGCCAATCATTTCCCTGCTGGGACAAATCCCATCTCTGTGCTTATTCACAATTATTGGCTTGTGAACACGCTCTCTTAGAGAGGACATGCTGAGCACAGACGTGTAGATCTGTGCAGTATTTTCCACGAAGGCATTTATCCTCTCTGTGGGAAGGTTACACAAAACCTTCACTGAATTCTGTGCTCGCCCAAGCTTCCCTCCGTACTTCCAACACATGTAGGGACCAGCCTGGAAAGCCGAGTGACAGTATTGTGTGACAGGTCACACCAAAACTGACCAAAGCAGAAGTCAGCAACATTTATTTATTTATCGCAACATTTACAAACTTGGCAGACTAAATTCCAGAGTCAGCCACCAACACAGAGCAACCCAATTGCCCAAGCTGCTTACCCCTAGCAGCATCTCCCAGTTACGGAGCAGCTTGGGGATGCTCAGCACTTGAAAGATAAGCTGTTTCTACAAAGACAGCTAAATGTGGGGTCTTAATTTTGGGACAGGAATTCCAAATACAAGTGTTTCAGCTATTTGGCATAAAGTATATTTGTTGCTGAACACAGACACATCGATTTCTAAGAAAATAAAAATATACACAGGGGAACCCAGAATTAAGAATGCTGCATTTCTGTAGGATGACTTCTCATCGTGCCTCTACAATGAGATCACTAATCAGTGATTTATGCATGATTAAAATTTATGCATGTACATAACATTAAAGATTTATATGGTAGCTTGGTTTCCAGCTTTTAAAATACATAAATACATTAACACAATATGAAAGATTCTCGGAGACTTATCATGGTTCTAGGAGCTTTGAAAGTGTTTTGGGTTTTTTTCCCTCCTCCCACCAGCTTCACAAAGCCCAGATGAAGGGCTGCAAATCCCAGTTATGATCAAGGGAGCTGAAGCCCTCTGATACTTCAGAGAGAGAGAGCAGCCAAACTCCCCAGGAAAACACCACCATGCCACAATTAAAGACCAGGCTAGAAATACTAAAATACAGTAAGATGGTTGAGAAGAAGACAGCTGAGAAAGAAACGAGGAGCAAGGTGATGGTATGGGAAAGACATGAGCAGGGGCTGGAGCACATCAGGCAACACACGTCCATCATCCAAAGAAAGGGCTAAATGTCAGGATGGGAGGTTTCTGGCAGAACAAGACCAGCATAAAAAAAAAAGACTAAAAAGTTTTGCTAATTGTTTCAGACTACCTCAACTCACTCAAGTCAATCTTGGGGTCTTGAAACCTGGCTCGCTGATTTGAGAGTGTAAAAATAGTAATTACACACATATACATCATATACTCTTCAAAAACGGCGCTCAATTTGAAAGCTACTCATCAGCTGAAGTGCCTGAAAATAATTTTCTAAACATCTAATAAGTACTTGGCATTTACAAGCTGCCAAGCACACAGAAATGAACATTTTCATGCAGAATCTGGACATCTGCCTTTTCAAAAATAATATCAAATTAAAAATAAATTTTGGAAAAAAAAATCAAAATGTATATCTTGTGCTAGTCTTTTCAAGTTGTCTCTTTTTTTATCCTAAACAAAAAAGTTCTGAGTACATTGCTACTTTGAGTAGATAACTGAGTATTTTTAAGGTGAAATTTAACACTGTAGTAATACCCATTTGTGTAAAAAAATACAGTTGAATACCAAGCATATGCTGGTCTAAATGGTGCTAGAATTAAAATAAGGGCAGAAAAAAGAAAGGGTGTGATTCCAAACCAACTGAAGACAATGGGGAAGAATTTTATTTTATTTTAAATAGTTTCATTAAGAAGGCAGGTTTTAATTGTTTAATCTATTGAAGTATTTTGATAGAAAAAACACTCACAAGGAAATATTTCCAAAAGTCAAATATTTCAAATTTTCACTTTTAAATAAGACTTTTAGACATAGAGAGTATGAAAGCAATCTGAAGGTAAATAATACAAAGGTTTAGTTAAGTATTTTGTTGCATGTCAATCTGAACCACTTGTGAGAGGGCTGATTTACTTCCTCAGATTTCAATTTTGAGTCAATCTGAAGCAAAATACTTTTTTTCTGGTTTGGCCAGCGTAAAAACAAAAGGACCCATTACTCTTCTAAGTCACTTTGATTTGATTGTTTGCTGTCTTACAAAATGTTGTATTTTTCTCATTAGGTAAAGACAATTCAAATAATCAATCTCTGAGCAGAGAACCACATTTTGCTGTAAATAGTATTTGCTGAAAAGGTTGAACGTTGACTGTCGTTGCTGTAGGCTCTCATCCATAGCATACAGAAGAGAAGCACCAGTCACACCTGCAGCCACACTTTCAAAATGTCCTAGCTTAAAAACGCTCAGGATTCGTAACCAAAGCCTTTTTCTGCCCTTGGCTAAGACACCAGCCCCTTTCCTGTGGTCCAGGGACCTGCACAGCAACATCTCCTGGGAGACTTCTCGCTCCTGCCCTCAGCCACAGGGATGTACTGCTCCCTGAAAGCTTGGCCCTTCCAGCACTCTGTGTCCTACACTATCTTACAAAGCAGTTCTGCTTTTCCATAATATGTGTCTCCCACAGCAAGGGAAGATAAGGGCTTGCAATTAGTGTCTCAAGTCAGCCTACAGGCCCAAGACAGAATAAACCAGACTATGTCCTATGGAAACTTAAACCACGATGCCAGATGCTAAACATGGTAGTGAATTTGAAATAGTGATAAGAAAAAGTACTAAATATTGTTAATGGGGCAAGCTATGCAGTTAATAGACCATTAGGTTAACTCCCTGTGAAATGTGAAGGTTTTGAGCACAAATACAACAAAATGTGTCAGTCCAAGATAAACAAATGGCTAGAGTCACTATCACTGCTGGGGCCATAATTAAACCACAGACACTGAAGACATGACATATGTACCACTGCCTAAGTACCACGTAACACACTGCAGTAGGCACAGCTTTGGGACCATCCACTTCCAACCCCCAAGCCTGACAGCAGCGTTTGGAGCCCACGGCCAAGTGCTCTCCCGCGGTCGCTGCTGACCCCCCAGCCTCCAAGGTTAACAAAATCACCCATGAAAAATGCTCACCTACCCCTCCATCAGAGAAGGTGCTCACTACGTTTGGCCATACTTGTTAATGGCAACACAAATGAGCCCAACACAAATGATCCTCTCAGGGCCACAGATTCTAGCAAACAACATGCAAATTGTCTACTTGTTATAAATGGAGTTCATAGGCAGCTTGTTGACACCTAAATAGACTCACAGAAGGGCAATTACATATCTCTATAAATAATCTCTCCAACTTAGATGCTCATTTTGGATACAATTTATTAAAAAACCCACAAACTATTAAAACAGATGTGCTTACACACCAAAAATAAAAGCAGATAGTTATTATTAGAGAAGGGTTAGGCTGAGAGAAAACAAATATTTTCTTCTGACAGTAATGGAACAAAGTCACTACATTTCCAATGAGAACAAGAGCGACCTTTCCCACACACAGAGGGGCAAGATTTTACAAAGTATTCACCCAGAACTAATGTCACAGTACTAATTCCCAGTAGCTACTCATTAAAATATCAAGCGCCAAAAGACAGGGCATAAAATACACATTTTCCCAAATTCTTCAAATGTCAGCAGATGAAGAAATGCCTCTCAGGATCTCACTCAAGAGAAAAAGAGTTCCAATCAGGAAACTAACGAATTGGGTTTTCTTTTCAAGTTGCTGAGCCCATACAAGCTTGCACCATCCTGGTTCTTTAGTTTGAATCTGGTGACTGCACCGAGGCCTGAGCTGGGTGAAGCCACCATGGCCAAGCCTGGTGACAGTGCCGCAGGGGAAGGGGGACGATTTCCCTGCTTGCCTATTCCAGCACATTTTATTTTCTAATTTGTTTTACCCAGAATAACAAGAAAAAAATAGTCACTTCTTTATGTGACAAGGAGGGAGTGACACATGCATGCCCCATCCTCTGACCTGTTCCCATGAAAGTCCCAGAAGAGCCCAGACACATACGCCTTGGTATGCAGCACCACATCCCTCCAGCAATCGGCTCCGTAAATTCTACACAGGGTTTAACAGAGTTTATGCTGGTTTTCTGTGCCCTCACCCACCTCTTATTCATTGCAGATTTTGATTAACATTAAAACCAATACTGTGCCACGAGTGAAGTCGCAGCTGGATGATTTGCACAGCTCCGGAGAGAAACATTATGGGAGTCTTTTCCTCTATCCCCAGCTAAGCAACCCAGCCTCCCTACAGCATCTGCTTCACACTGCAATGACCATTTTTCTCCTGCTAGTTCATGCTGCAAAACAAATTTCTCCTCTAGGACAGATACTTTTCCAGCCTGAAATGCTACATATGTTCCCAAAGTACCAGCAGAAGCCCTTTAGCAAGCTGTCAGATTGGCCAAAATCTATGGGTTCATCATAAATCAGCCTGGAGCCTGAAGTGAAAAAAGGGAAGAAAATCAGGTCACACCAATAAAATCAATACTTACCTTCATTTCAGATCTGGTCTATACAATCTGCTGCCTTCAGTCTAGCAGAAAATTCAGCCTTTACTATAAATGGCTCATTTTTTCAGAGGCAGAAGTAGGAGAGGGGCACCAGGTAACTACACAGAGTCAGGGGTTTCTTTTGAGACCATCACTGCAATGGTCCCAGAGACCAGGCAGCCACAGGCAGTGCTGCTGTAACCTTGAAATAAGCATTTGCAGACCACAGCACCTGCTTCTCCTGATTAATAACCCTGCCCTCAACCACAGTGGCAAACATTTACAACAAGGAAGCTAATTATGGGAGTGGTGAAAGAGGAGGCAAATCATCCTCAGGGGGCAACTGACCTTCTTGCCTTGATGAAGATTACTAATAGGTTTAGTAGGTTATTATTAAAAAGATTTTCTATGTGAGGGATTTTCTTTATAATCCACAGTCCCAGGATGCACAGAAAACACACTTTTCCCATTAGTTAATAACCATTTTTTTCCAAACTGCATAAGAAGCCACAGAATGATACAAATATGCATTGAACTACTCATTTATGCTCACACACTTGCTTCTGCAGAACATCCCACAGCAGAGTTCTACAGAATTAATACACCAAAATGACACGAAAGGGAACTTTTGGAGAGAGAAGCCCAATCTTGATCTGATTTAAGAATAAAAAATCATAGCTCAGACCTCTAGGCACTTAGAAGAAGGTCAAGTACATTTATATTTATCACCTCCCATCCCCTGTTTACTCACTGAAAGCTAGGTGCTGCTTTCATCAGTCCAAGAGCAAAGTGATAAAATATATGCTTACCATATTTTCTTCTAAATGAAAGTACATTTTTTTGTAACTTACTTCAAAAGAATATATGACGCATGCATTTCTTGCATGTATCACTGCTATGAATCCACAGACAATTCCAGATTGATAGGTCCTGAGAAAATTACCTCAAATTCATTAAAAAAAAAAAAAACAAAAGAAAAGAAACTATAATGTGGATGAAGAAAGAGAAAAGAATATGACAAACTTAAAACTCAAAAAAAAATTAAAATTTTGTTCTTTCTTTTCAGTTTCCCAGGCATAATGCATGCCAATTCATTAGGCAGAAGTAGTCTTGTTTTCCCATTATCATTAATATGTCTGCATAATTCCTTAGCGAATTAAAGGTAATTAAAAAAAATTACCTGCCACTTGTATTGGAAAAACAATATAAGAAAGTAGCAAATACTTTAGAAACTACTTTTCTAGAGAGATGTAGTTTCATTTTGGACACACTGATTGACTGTTCTGCATACACAAAGGCCTAAGCACATTCCTCCGTGAAGCATAAATACATGTTGATGATGTTTTACAGTTTTGTTTTTCTAAGGATCTGCAGAAACTTTAGGACAAACTAAACCACACAGCTCTGAGGTGAAGTGGTTATACTAATCTGAACTGTCAGCATCACAAGACCATCCCCTCTGCCTTTTGCTTCTAGTATCAATTCTTCAATACAACTCTGCAGTAGGGNTTTCACTATAGTACTAATTCAAACAAACAATGGGAAAGCCAAATCTTTTCTATTCTTAGACCCAGAGATTCTTAAATGTCATTAGTTCAACACACAGTAGTATCCCCCACGTTTCAGGCAGACAACCTGAAGCCCTCAGTCATTGCATTAAACACATTTTGGAGCAGAGATGGTACATTTAATGCTTATCTGCCTAAGTGTACAAAAACGTATTTTATTCTTTTAAATATTATTTCTTTACCTTTTTAATCAAGAGTATATAAATATATAAAAACTTTAGAAATAACATCTGAGATGGAATGGTGATTTGACTTGCAGAAAAACCATGTGTTCCCTTTCATTCCCTAGCTGCTGCTCACACAGAACAGGTCTCCTCCCCTTCATCTAGAGGAGAGGATTAAAAGCCATAAAATGTCTATAATGATAAAATCCTGGAGTTTGCTCTGATTCAGAAGAGCCAGAGGAGATGTATGGATAGCACCACATCTTTGCAGGTGCTCCAGCCTGCCCCTGTAGCCTTACTCAGGAGCTTGGAGAAACCAGAGTTTCATCTTTCAGCCGTCGCATCTCGTGTTTCCATTTAATGGTTGGAGAGAGAAGGGAAAGATCACAAAGGGCTTTCTAAGCAGGACAAAGAAACTGAAGATCTGTGGGTCTAATAAGTAGTCACTGCCCTTCTCCACCAAACACAAAGACCAGGCAGGTTCCACTCCCAAGACCATCAACTCTCCACAACAGCCTGAAAAAGGCCAGTGCTACCGAGGTGGACACATGGTTCGTTTTTATTTATCATAAAATGAGAAAAGATACAGCATAAGGAGTAAATGCTAAAAATACATACCATGCTGGAAATGTGGCTCATGCCCACACCTGGTCTCCTGACAAAGGTTTTAAATACTCCCTCTCCCCTCACATATCTGACCCACTCCCGCTAATTGTTTTCAGACAGCTACTTCTACAGGGCACAGCCCCAGATGTGAGAAACATCGTTTTATCAGCCCTGCTACGCTGTCACCTTACAGACACTGCAAGGTCACAGCACAGCAAATACATTTGCTATGCTGTAGCCAGAGTTAACATAGCTCAACGTGAGGCTTCGGGGCAGGGTGATTTGCAGCTGATCCCGCTCGCTCAGCTCCTCCGACCCATGCACCAAGACAAGCGTGCCCAGGAGTGCTGTCCCTCAGCCAGACACCAAGGAGCACAGCCCTGGCCTCGCTGGCTGGACCGGGCTCCCCACAGCAATGCTGAGAAAAAGCCCCATCACACCCCCGGCATCTTCCCAGGTTTGCAGCCTGCTGCTGGGTTTGGGTGTCCTTTTTATACCACACATTGCTGACACTGGGCTGTGACTTCTGCCTCTCCGTGGGCTCCAGCCCTGCTCTTCAGCTTTCTGTAGCATTACCTCTTGATGAAGAGCTCAGTGGTTCCCCATTTGCAGTTGGTCCATTTTAGTCTGGGTGCAGGCTCCTCCTGACCGGGGTGCCCTGAGATGTGTTTTGATTCAACACACCTTTTCTGCCATCCTTTCCATTCCTTCTGCATCAGGACATCCCC
This sequence comes from Aegotheles bennettii, assembly GCA_013398125.1. Classification (NCBI taxonomy): domain Eukaryota; kingdom Metazoa; phylum Chordata; class Aves; order Caprimulgiformes; family Aegothelidae; genus Aegotheles; species Aegotheles bennettii. The sequence continues at coordinate 37,313 of VZRW01003890.1, read as the reverse complement.
ACTCGCCCTCTGTGCCCACCAATCTCACCATTCCCACCAAACCTCTCTGCAACAGAGCACCATGGAAACCATTTTATGCTGTTTTGACTGTGACATCCATTACACAATGTTCGATAACACATTTTGCTTGAGGTCACTAAATAGTTTTTACAACATATATCCTAAAAAGCAAGGAAATGCCAAACAAGTGAAAGCTTTCTAGTAGGTGTTTCACCTACAACTGTGATTTCTATATCATGATCAAGAACTTCTTTTTACTCCCCACATGACATGAACACACACATTATGCAATACACCATCTTTACTAACAGTATGACATACTTAAATAATTACCCCATCAGCAAGATCAGCATGAAGGAGGACTGATAGCATAACTCAAGTTGTTGAAGAAGGATGAAGTGATAAAGGTTTTATAAATGGATCGCAAATTAGGTTAAAAAAAAAGGACTTTACAGATTTTCCTCAATTATCCCTCATTTAATGGCCTGCCAGACTTACAGGCCATAAAAAGGCAGGTTTACTGTGAAAAATGCTGCCTTGGAGAATGGCCCTAGAGTATTCCTGGACAGAATAACCAGTCGTCAGGAAGAGGCTGCAATCCTGCCTCCCAAGGCCCTGCAACACAACAGAGAGCTTAACAACAGCATTCTCCTCACTGACAGAAAAAGGATCTTTAATCTCATCTGGCAGCTTCAGACAATTATAAATTAAGAAAACAGATACTTTGGTTAAAGTAAAATTAATGGCAAAATAAAGGAGTTAGTAAAACTGATTAACTTCTCTTAAAGATACATCTGATGTTACCTGACAATGATTTTAACATACAGGAAGACTGAAGGACAGCAAACCAGCCATTCAGTGGCAAAACAACCCTCCCAGTCAAACAGTAAACTTCTAATCCCAGCCTTAGTATACAGAAGATTATAAAGCAATAGGTTCGGTTTAAACATTCAAAAAATATTTTTCTCTGATAAGTACAATGAAAATATACTGTGATCTTCATATAAAACAAAAAAGTGAATAGTGACATTTTAGGTAGGTGAAAAATTGAATGAAACTTCAACATCTTAATAGAAATGGTTTCATAATTAGTACCTAAGTGTTCTTTAATTTTTTACATACCCTGTAATGATATTTCACAAAGAAAACCAAGAAATGGTGAACTCAATAATTATCTTGTGTGCAAAATGAAGCAGAAGTTAATTTAATGAAGTATTCATCTATATGCAATACAAAGCTGATAATTTAATAAACTGATACTTTCAAATATAAACTATCATTACAAAATCCTGTTATTTAATGATGCATTATCTGCCCTATTTTACAAAGACCTCTACCCCAGGGAAGCTGAGGCACAGCTGGTAGGAAAGCTTCTCAAGGGTCTCACAAGTCAGAGGACATGTGCAACACCAAAATCAGGTACCTTCACTCAGAGTCCTGGGCTTGAGAAGCTCAACACCATGTTCACCCCTCCTGTTATTTTTACTGATATAACATAAAGATTTTGCACAACAGTGCTGAATATCCTGTTTAATCAAAAACTGAAACCTGGTGTTATAAATGTTACTCAAATTGGAAAGTCAAGTATTCCAAAATTAGAAAACGTTCCTCTTCCAACAGCCATTGACTGCAGACAGACATGTCACCCTTTCCTCTGAGACCCTGCCTTATTCAGCAGAGGGACTGGATCACAATTAGGAACTAAGATGTCTGTTCACTTCTTTTTAATCCTCCTCTTCGCACCATATATTACCCATACTTGCTGTGTGCAGCAGGTTTTAGTCATGAGTTGTTGTTTTAGTTTTATCACTGAGTATGCTGTCCCTAACAAAACTGTCTCATCCACTCCCTAAATCAAAAAACAGATAAGTTTTCACATCTGGAGTCTGAGGTATAGGAAAATTAACACCAAACTTTGTCAGCTCCTCACTTCTTTTGAATATAGGCTTGAAATCCCAAGAACCTGGTATTTCCAAGTATATTGCACTTGGGATGTCAGTCCAAACCAGCCACTAGTTACTTCATTTTCTATACTGGTTTTTGAGGGAAGTAAGTATATCCTGATAGACAAAAAAACATATGTAGAAAGATAACTGACGTATCTGTTAGCACATGGTGTCAGGAAAACAAAAGGACTCGAACCCTGTGCTAGTCATACATTTTTCACATCCTTACAAAGCAATCTACCTCTTTCTCTCTCTTCTCTGGTAACGTCCTCAAAGACACTTTAATTCATACTTCTGCAACCATACCCTGAGCACCTGTATTCACGCATTTAGCCTTGAAAGCTGCTGCATTTGAAAGATGAAGAAAGGCGTGTGCATCCAAAACATGCAATTTTGCCAACTTTGCAAGTTGTTCCTAATAAAACACCTCATCTCCTCCTATAAATGTTTTCCTGTTTATATGCCTAGACCATCCCAGTTACAGCAGTGCCATTAACAAGGGGGATTGAAAAAGTACAAAGCTCATTACACACAAAAAATACAAATCTTGAATTCACTTCTGTGCTGATGATCTTCCCTGATGATCTTTTCTCATTAATCCCCATCAGTGGTTTTGTATATGTGGTACATACCAAAGCATAAGCAGAACATACACAAACACTAAACTTTAATAAGCCAAGGACAGAGGCAGTGGTATCTAAACTCACATTTATGCAGATCTGTTCAGACAGCAAAGCCATAGACTTTTCACACTGGGTGTGTAAATTACAAAACATCAGAGTCCTATTGCAAATTATCCTAGGGCTTGCAGTATTTTAAAAAAGTCTTAAAATTGTCAATCTGGAGAGCAATATGCCCTATAGGTATTTCCAGTGGAGTTGGTGCTAGATGGGAAGGTGTAACCATTTCTGCTGAGTTAGGAAAAAATCAGCTATTAGTTTCAAGGGGTTAAAAAAAGATCTGTCCACTTTAATAGTCACAGAATGACAGAATGGTTTGGGTTGGAAGGGACCTTACAGATCATCCAGTCCCAACCCCTCCGCCATGGGCAGGGACACCTCCCACCAGACCAGGTTGCTCAAAGCCCCATCCAACCTGGCCTTGAACACTGCTGGGGAGGGAGGCATCCACAGCTTCTCTGGGCAACCTGTGCCAGTGTCTCACCACCCTCACAGGAAAGAATTTCTTCATAATATCCAAACTAAATCTACCCTCTTTCAGTTTGAAACAGTTTTGCCTTGTCCTATCACTCCATATCCTTGTAAAAAGTCCCTCTCCAGCTTTCCTGTAGCCCCTTCAGGTACTGGAAGGCTGCTCTAAGGTCCCCCTAGAGCCTTCTCTTCTCCAGGCTGAACAACCCCAACTTTCTCAGCCTGTCTTCATAGCAGAGGTGCACCAGCCCTCTGATCATCTTCGTGAGCCTCCTCTGGACTCCTTCCAACAGCTCCATGTCCTTGTTGAGGACTCCAGAACTGGACACAGTACTGCAGGTGGGGTCTCATGAGAGCAGAGAAGAGGGGGAGAATCCCCTCCCTTGACCTGCTGGTCACGCTTCTTTTGATGCAGCCCAGGATACCGCTGGCTTTCTGGACTGCAAGCACACACTGCCAGCTCATGTTGAGCTTCTCATCAGCCAACACCCCCAAGTCCTTCTCAGGGCTGTTCTCTCTGTTGTTTCACAATCACTTGAGGAAGTCCATATTCTTAAGGAAAGCAAGCGCATAATGTTGTCTTGCAATTATTTAGCATTTTAATGATTTTGTTACTTATGATCAGCTTGCTTGGAATCTATTATTTTTAAGACAGAATTTGTGATTTCTCTTTGGAATAGATTTAAATACTTAGAAAAAGAACAGCGATCCCTTCAGAGTAAATGCTGCCAGTCGTACTTGAACAGCACCAGCAGCGTGCCTGGTGTGGCTATGGTCCCTTTCTACCCTCAGAACAGAAAAGCTTTCACAAAAAGCAGGTAGAGGCTGTGCCCAGCCAAAGGCAGCTTTTGGAAGCCAGAGCAGGGGGAAGGTGGGCAGGAGAAGCAGGCCAGAAGGAGATGGGTAGTATGTAGGTGGTTTGTGCCAGCAGGAAAATTGTGAGAAAAGAACTGACGTGGTGGGATCATAAAAGTGAAAATTATGCATCCACACATTTTCCACAAATTGTTTCCAAGCACAAGCTGAAGTAATGCTTCATATATGAAATGTGACAGTAGAGCCCTAAAACCAATCTCACTGGGTGGACAACAATGAAATATGAAGAAAGATTTAGACCTAAATTGGCAGGCTGAGAAAGAACTATAGTGCTCTCTGACATCAGATGATAGATTTATTATTAACTGAAAGGATCAAATAAATGCAACTTTAAAAAGCAGCTGACAGAGCATGAGAGAGAGACTAGGATATTTTTTAATACTATCTCAGAGGGAAGTAGATATTTTCACAAAATAATACAAAAAATATAATAGAAAACTATTAAAATATTCATTATAGAAATATAAGATAAATCAGAATGTGAAGAGACTGAATGTTCCCTCTAAAAATGAGGCTGTAAAATGAAGATTTCCAGGGCAGTAGCTTGGATTGCATTTTGACAGTCAGTGCAAGCAGACATTCACCTCAATGCTACCAGCTAAAAGTGCATGTGCCACAATTACATTCCACTGAGAAAGGCGTTTTTTAAATGGGTGTCTTAGAATCTCACTTCCCTGCATCAAAGTCACAAAATGCTTCAGTACTGCAACAGCCTCTGCAAATATATAACCTTGCCACGTTGTTGTATCAGCTCCTACAAACCTGAGTCATAAATCAAAATTCTGATACCTTTTCTACTAACAGTCTTGTAGTAGTTAAATTAGAGATCAAAGATACTTGCATTTTGTATATCCTGTATATTCAGCACCCAAGGGAATCATGTGAGGGATTTATGCAACTCTGAAAAGGATTCAGGACTCCAAGGCTCAGCTTCTGACGATAATTCATTGTCTGAGCCCTGGAAGGTATTTAGTCACTTTGTGCTTTTGTAACCCACTTGCAGTACATGTAAAAAGTGATCATTTGAGAGGCAATGATCTCATCTGATTTAATTTAATGTTTACAGAAGTTCAGTGAAATTCTTGAATGAAGGGATGACAAGTGGAATAGGAAACGCTATCACCATTTCCCTTCCTAAGAAAACTGCAAGGGAGTTGGCATACATCATCGTAGAAAAGCTTTACCTGAATAGGTAGAAGAATGAGGTATTTCAGATATGAGAAGAGTGGCTTTTTATTAGGATAGTGAGTCTGCCAACTAGGCTAACTGCCTTGTGAATTAGAGACCTTGCCAATGAGGGCTGTGCTAGTGCAACACACCAAATGAGAAAGAGGTGAAAAAGAAAACCCTGTATCTGTGAAATAATTTGCTTTCAATAATATTGTAGAAATGATTCAGTTATTCCAGAGGGTTTCTATTTACCAGAACAGTATTTACCAGATGATCAGTTAGTATAGCAAACAGTTCCATGCAGTTCCCTGGAACACAGCTCACAGTAATAATAAGGCACAAAGCAAACACATCTTGTGGGAAATTCACTTGCATCACACACAGCTTTAGAGCTGCTATTATAAATCCATTGCAAACAGTCAAAAGTTCCCATCAGCCAAAAAGAATCTGCCCAAAGCATCTGGAATTTGCAGGAGGCTATAGGAGGTTTACCATGATGAAATTAACAGTCTATGTCTTTTCTCTCAGATTTGTTGCACAGGACATTTGTATTGTCAAAAAAATGTAAACTGGGTCTCTGAATAATGAATTTCCCATAATGAACCTCACTGGTTTTTAACCAAAGGGTATAGAAACCACAACACACAAAAATTTAAAAAATCAGTGTTTAGTTGTACCCTTGGTGCTGTGACTGAGGCAACAGTATACGTTGCTCTGGATAAAAGGAAGTAATAATTTAGTATTGGAAGGCATGGAAGAACTGATTTTACAGCATGCAGGATCTAAGCAAAACCGTGATGATTTATTTTATGGCCTTAAATAATTACATATTGGATAACTAAAGAAACAAAGAGTTTTTTGATTCCATTTCCAAAGCAACTCTGAAATGGCTATTCTTTGGGTTTGCTGTAATGTAATTGTTCCTGAATGAGAACTGCTGACAAGAGATGGAGTCAAGATCCCTGTCAAGAAGATGCAGATCTTCCTGTTTCCCTCCAATCCCACAGCTAAGAAAATATTTTTACTGAATAAGCTGTTCTGGGGCAAAGAGCTCTGAATTTTCTCCCCTTTCCAGCAGAAGCAAACTTTAGAGTTGGCAATGAAAAAAAATGAGTCATGAGTCTGGACCCCATCAACCATAAGCTCAGTTGTGCAGCAGGATTCACTTGTTTGGACAGAGAAGGAGCCAAAATTTTTCCGTACTTTCAACTATTCAATCACAATGCTCATAAGACATTATTTCAAAGTGGTAAGAAAGGAAGTGAAGCCAGTGATTCCTTTCAAGTCTTTTGTAATTTAAAGTTTGTACCAAAGTAGTCCATGGATTAATGGAAGTTTTACAATACCACTGGACTATTTTTGGCTGCCCTTCTATTCATAAAGCCTCCCTATTGGTAAATATTGTCTGAAAATTACTGATTGTATATACATCACAAAACAATACTACGTAGAGTAATAGATGGATTAAATTTGTATTTATCTGTTCTGTGGAGGGAAAACAATCTACAGCAATGTTAGACATCAAAAACAAAAAGATGAGCTAACATAGACTTACTACTTTCCATGAGCACAGATCAACACCAAGGGTACCTGGCGAGTGGGAGGTTGCCTAACAGGCAACAGCAAGTGGTATGGTAGATATTTCACCAGAGCTACATCAGCACCTCTACAGTGAAAAGGTTACCTATTTGTTACATTTTGTCAGTATTTCCCAAGGGCTTTATAGCTCCTTTTCTGTCCCCAGGCTAGTACATACTTACCACCCAGTCAGAAAACCTGCATTATGTGGTGCACTGGCATGTACCCACAGCTGAATGGAGAACCCTGTGCTAGTCAAACCACAGAAGATGCATCTATCAGATAAAAGTAAGTTGTGAAAGGACTCATGAGTTAGGAGCAATAAATAAAACGGTCATTCTGGTGCCAAACACTGACTCATTTTTCTAAATCTCTCTACGTTATCAAAATTACTATTACAGGCAACAAATGCAGAAGCAGCATTAGGTAATACCTCCTCAGGCACTATAATAATGTAACTTTCTCATCATACACTGGTGGCAGGAGAAGCTCTGAGGTTTTTTGTCTGGAGCAGTGAATTTGTCAGGTTATCTAAACAGAAAAGCACCAGCAACTCCACGTTTTTCTTTACAGCCCAGCTTTCTTACTCCAGTTCCTTCATCCCCCTTTCCATTACATTCAAATATTTTTGTATTTTCTTTTCCCCACACCCCATCTCCAGTCTTCTCATGTTGTGAAGTGTTTGCAGGACTGATTCAATGGGCTGTGTCTCTGTGTCTATCACAACCAGATGTGCTTTCCAGATAACTTCTGGGTTAGCCTCCAGAAGACACACTGCATCTCTGAGTTGAGAGAGACCAGGCAGTCTAGGAGATGGTTCTTCGGATGGCAAACCTCTTTTAGTAAAGATAATTAAAAAAAAAAAAAAAGCAGTATACAGGTCACAGTAATATTTTTTCTACCTAGACAAAGTTTAGGACTCAGCAAGTGCTTCGAATGGACACAGTGTTTCCACTGAGATGGACACCCTTAGCATAATCACACTGGAAATAAATACAAATATGCTTAAAATAAAATACAGAATGAGGCCAAGAAATTTAACAGCTAAGCTATTCTGTAGTACAATGAGTATTTACATAGAAGTAAAAAGCCTGTGCTAAAATTATAGCAGATTATTCCTGTAGTCTGGTTTAATAGGATACTAAACACAGTTCAACTTAATTGTGAAGGTCCAAGTTGTGTATATTTTTCCTGTCCCACTTCCAGCACTGGATTTTATAAATTTCATATAAAGCATTTGCAACACAGAATTTCTTAGGAGTCTCTTGCTCTTTCACAACTAAACTATAATTTATGTACCATATTGTTCCATTTCTCACTTAAAGGCAACAGATTTTCTTGCAATTTATTTTATTTATAACAAAATCTGAAAACATTTGACATATTAGAGCATAAATGTATCTATACTAACTTGAAAGGATTCTCTATAAATGTTGTAAGTGATGTCAAACGATCAAATTAGGATGTCCTTTGTCAATAAGCATTTTCCAGTAGTATCTGCGACATCCCCAGCAATACTCTGACAGTGACTGATACTGAGTCAGACTATAGGATCTATAGGACATTTCACAAAACCAAAGTGAGAATCAATCAGCACTTCTTGCGTACTCTGGAAAAGGAAGTTTAAGGTTCTGTACTGATTCACTCCCAGAAGATGCCAACTCAAATATTCAAAACTGCAGTTAAAAAATATTTTCTATGACTAGGGAAGGAGAGACAAGCACAGCCAAGGATTTCTCAAGCTCTGAGCAAGCTATAAAATGTATGCCCCTTATCTCCAACCTCCCTGAACAGCCAACAAATATTGTAGAAAAGTAAATCACTTGGCATAATGTAATTTTGGGTTGACTGAAACAGTTAACAAGTTCCATCAGTCATTTCAGGGAACATTTTGTTAAGTATATTGAAAGTTTCAATGTTTCTCCCTGCAACCACGGAAGTTGAATTTTCCTGCTGCTAGCAGTTCATCTAAGAATTTATCTTTGGAACAAGTAAATAACAAGTGACAGGTGTGACTCAGCCAACTCTAACTAAGACTGAAGCATTACAGTAGCTATTGACAGATTGAGGAGGAAAATGGGAGAAAGTAGAGTTACGGTGATGGTCTCAACTTAAGAGTCCCAGCGATATTTATACACAGTCAGCAGATTGACTGGTACACTCAGGTCTAACTCACAGTAGGGCTATAGCAGCAAAGGAATATGATTGAAAGAGACAAAGAAGGGCAAGGCTGTGGTAAGATTTTTGCACCGTGCCTGAATGCAGCATAATCAGTTCTGGCCAGTAATAATACCATCAGCTATCACTGACAAATAGCCTTATTTTATTTCTAATGTGAAATTGGAACCTTTCAGATGTACGCAATGAAAAACCCTGATGAATCTTAAGTATTAATGGAGTCTACAGTATTATGTTGTCCTTTCAAAATAAGTCTAGCTTGAGAAATTCTTGGTGCAGCTTGAAAAGGACATCCCAATTAGGCTCTTGGATTGCACGTGCATGGTCAGCATCATCTCATGTTTCCTCTGTTGTCTACTGGAGTTCTTCTGATCATTCATGTAATTTTGTTCCTGTATACCAACTGATCCAATATTTCAGTTGATTTAAGAACTACAACTGACATATTTTATCATGTCAAAGAGCACTTGCCTCTTGAGGAAAGTCAAAACTGGAAACAAGGTACCAGAGGGAGACTGTTTCAGCGTCCCTGAAGCAGGCAGGCCTGAAGGGTGCAAAACCTTTGATATCACTTGACATCCTAAGGAGCAGGAGAGAACGAGATATGGAAGCTGGGAAAAATGCCAATGGAAATACAGACCTTCAATCAGGTCAAGTGTGCTGTATCGGTACAGAACAGATTTCAACCAAGTGGGCCACTGCTCTGCGGTGATGGAGAGCTAAGCTACCAGAGCAGGTGGAAGAGTTTGTGGCACTGGCAAACCATGTAAGATATCACTCACTACTGCCACTGAAAATAATGGCTTCAGGAAACTGCAATACACCAAAAAACTCAAAACCAAAAAGCCACAGATGCTTTACCTCCTGAGAAGACCACTCACATTAGTAATGCAATTCTGCATTGTACTTGAAACCAAAACTATGGAGACCTTTCAGAGTGGGAGCCTGGAAGCGGCTGTGGGCTGAATCCTGTGAGCAGCATCACAGAACGCCTGAGCAATGTACAAAGCCAATTTACTGCAAAGTATTTTGCTGCAAAGCAGCAATAACATGTACCTTCCCTCCTCACTCAGTTTTGCTGATAGTAGTTTTCATGCACTACCAGCTTATTCTATGTAATGACTGATGCTGAAATCATTAGGAAACAGCTCAGGTTTTTCTACATTAATGACTGACACAATAAACTGTCTTTCTTAACTGCTCCATTGTCAGAGCTTATAAATGTAACTTTTCAGAACTGCATTCATTTTTCATTATCTTTATTTCTAATGGCTTTAGCCAAATCACATGGGGATACTTTCAGTGTGAAATAGAAACTTATTTAATTATTCTGTGGGATAATTCTAGTATGCACACGGATGGTGAAAATGAAGCTACAAGGCCAAATTTTACCTTCACGTACCTGCACAGGATGTAAGGCAACTTGATTTAAACTACTAGGAATGGTGTTGAAAGGCTGAATTTGAATGCATCCACTCATTATTTTTGGAGTTGTTCTACAAAACGATACTCTTCTTTGGGCTAATCACATGTATTAGCTGAGTCCATAATAATATAATCATATATGTCCAGTGTCAGAGCTCCGTTTCACTCTGCCAGTCCTAACAACATACCTCCAACCTGCTCCACATTCGAAACACCCTCCGGGGAACCTTGGGTTTCAAGCTCAGGCCCTTTGTCCCCATGCATAAGGAAGGCGGTTGGTGGCAGAATGGGGTCAAGCCCTCACAGGGACAGCACTAATGACAACAAACAGTGCTATCCTTTCCAAATGAAACAGAAGAGCCAACAGATTCCAGGGCTGCACTAGGCAATGCATTGCCCGCAGGTTGAGGGAGAGGATCCTTCTCCTCTGTGGTACCTGATGGACAAGTGAAGACAGAGCCAGACTCTTCTCAGTGGTGCCCAGTGACGGGACAAGAGGCAATGGGCACAAACTGAAACACAGGAAATTCCATTCAAACATAATAACAACACTTTTTACTGTTGGCATAGTCCAGGACTCAGTTTGCCCAGAGAGGCTTTGGAGTCTCCATCAGTGAAGGTGGCTGTCCAACCTGGTGCACTAATACTTCAAGTATTTCCACTGTATTTCACTACTAAATGTTCAGGTGCCAACTTGTACCCTGAGGAGGAAGACAACTGGCCTCCAGGAGTTGTGAAAATGGAACAAACCTTTGAAAAAATGCATGCTGAAAAAATGCATTTGGCCACAGGCTGCTGTTCCTGTCCATGTGTCCCAGCAAAAGTCACCACAGGAATGGCGTGCTACAGAACTGCTGGCTCGAGTGGGCTTACTTGATGAAGATGGTGTTTATTATTGTTATTTTACAGGTGAAGAGAACCGAATGCCCTTCTGAAGTTATTCACAAGCAAGGGTTTGCCTAGTTCACATATCTCCTCTCACCAAGTTTGCCAGATCCTTGAACCCTGCACAGAGACCACCTGAGCCAGGCTTGCAGTGCCCACACGGTTAAACACATCACAAAGCCCACCTGCCCCTAGCTGTGCCTCCACCTGTCTCACCGACATGACTCACCTCATTGCAGGGAACGGGCACAGGCAGCTCAGCCTGAAAAGTGTCCTGTCAGGTTGTGCAATTGGAGAGGGCCCTGAGGATAGAGTTTCGGATAGGAGATCGTGCTAGTGAACACGCTTCTTGCTGCTTCACGTTCAAGGTAGTTCCCAGGAGCAGGCAGTGAAGGAAGCACAGGTTTGGGTGACACAACAGCTGCTGGGTTAGCTGGGAGACTGGCTTCATCACAGTGGTTTGTTTGCAGCCTCCTTGTTTAGGGATTTCAAACCCACCAAACCGATTAAACACCATGCAAGCAAATCTTAAATTCTCTTCTCTGCTGCAGGACTTGAATATTGCCTTCAGCAATGAAGCAAACCATAAACAGACTTGTTAAATACAATTTTGCTAATAATTTCATGAACTGCTAAGGAAGGATTCTGATCTTTGCAGAAGCTCTGTGATTTTTTCATGCTCTGTGTTGTTTTATTTTGCGGTGACCTCCAATATGCAAAGGCTTTTAGGTGTGTTGCTATAAATTTAAGTCTGAAATGAGCTGACCTGCTTAATTGGGATGTCTATAGAGTTTAATGAAACGATTTAGCGTGCCATTTTTTTTTCCTGCAAAAGGACCCTGATTTCTCACAGCTACAACAGAGACATCTAAACTCAAATTGCAATTTATAATGCTGCTTAAAAAAACTGCACAATTTGACAACATCTACAAAGCCTGTTTCTAGAGTTCCATTCATTTAGTGGGAACCTTGCTTTTTATTTTCCTGATGTCTTCCTGGAAATTCTTCAGTCTCTCTCCCCACTCTTTGGGGAACAAAAAGTATTTGGCAATCTCATTCACAAAATGGTGGACTTGGTTTTGCTGCAGAGCAGCACCTGTGGTGGCTGGTGCATCGACTGGAGAAGGCGTAACATTCACTTGTGTAGTGCAGGGCCTAGCTCCTGGCAAGGGAAGAAAAAATGAGTAGGTGGCCCATATGTTTCTGAACAATCTTCAGTTCAATTCTTTCTTGCTGGCAGATGCAACCTTCTGTAGAGAGCACCATCTTGGACAGAAGCTTCTGTTATTACTGTGCTAACTATTTTTCACTCTGTCTCCTGCTGTCTGTTGTCTTCCTAAGCCTTTTTGATGCTGTTTCTTTGCTACTGCTTTTTTCCAAGCAAGAAGGCAGCAGCATTCACAGCTGTTTCAACTGAGAACAGGTCCCAGTATCCCACGGGGTGGTCATGGCTGAGACCATCACTGTTTGCGTGATAAAGCTTCTCCTTCCTGAAGGCTTTTTGTAAATCATTGCCTCAGACTCTGTGCAACGTTGCAGCACAGAGTTATAGTGCAAGTTTATTATCCTTGGCAATGAGAATGAAATAGGAAAGAATACAGCTTGTTTTCATTTTAATGCCTTTGAAAAAAATGTATGTTAAAAGGTCATTATTAGCATGGTGAAGGGCTCCTCTGAAGTCACATGGAGATACAGTACTAACTGTGCCACTCTACATATAGGAACTGCAACCCAGGGCACACTCATCTCTACCTGTTGGTCAATGACTGGAATACTGACACTGTGCCAGATCATGTCTGTGAGACCTATGAGCAGTGGGGCACCTTCCACACATGGGTCTCGCCCACTGGAGCATGGTACGCTGGGATCCTGCTCTGCATGATGGAGTGCCTTGCAGGAGTAGGCTGGTAAGGGGAATAGGCAATCTTTGGCTCTACATAGACAAGACCTGGAATCATGCATCGATGCAATGACTCCAGAGATTTTCCTTAGTCACTAAGTACTAATATTCATTCTTTGGAGCCCTTGAGAGAGGGGATTGCTGTTCAGGAGAATAAGGTCATGGATCAGATCTGTCTTGATAGATATAGAGTTGCTATGAAGGCACTTGGGTCTGAGAGTAACCACAGATCTCCACAGATCCTATAGAACAGATCCTGGCACTTTATTCCCTTACTATGGTTCCAGTTGTGTAAGGAAAAGGAACACCTTAGAGAAAGTCACACAGAATGGATGAGGCTGGCAAGCACACCAGTAAAGCAGGGTCAACCAGAGCAGGTTGTTTAGGGCCATGTCCAGTCAGGTTCTAAATCAGTCTCCAAGGATGAAGACTCCATAGCTCCCATGGGCAAGTTGGAGCATTTGACCACCCTTACAGCAGAAAAGATTTTTCTGCCAAAGAGAATGATAGTTTGTCACAATGAATAAGCTGAGGTTGTAAACTATTCTTTTATGGCAAGATACTATGAAATTCAACAGGATTTGTTTTCTATAGAACTCTTAAATGACCCTATAGGAATTTACAGAGTACTCTGCTGAGTTGTAGAGGATTTTAAAAGAAGTTTAATTTCTGTAAAACCCGCCAATTCCACCCTTCTAAAATTCTACAGGCCTATTCTCCTGGGGTTCGTTATCCCAGAAATCCAGGTCAAGAGCGGTGTTCATCTACCACTCCAAACCTCAAACCTAACTGGAATAGGTACTACGTAATGTCTGCACATTGGACAGTTCTCCACAGCACATTCTGCAGCTGAACAGATGCCCTGATCAGCACTGGTGCTACCACTGCAAGCACTGCAAGTGACATTCTGATTTTTGTTTCAATAACGAACCAAAACAACCTAATCTGAGCATAGCACACTGCCACTGTAGAATTGTTCACTGCAAACTAGACATTTTCAAAACAGACATACAGCTAAATACTACTTAATTTTTGTTGCATATTAATAGACTTTCAAAAATGGCTGATGAGAGCTTTTGGTGCACTGAGAAGTTCAACAGGTCAGGGGCAGCCAAAATCACAGCTGCGTTTGTGGTGCTAACTCCAGCCACTCATGCCACAAACCCACAGAAGGAGCATTTTCCAAGCAGGGAAGGACAGTTTTTCTGTTCCTCTGTTTATTGCACCAGTGACTGAGTCATCACAGCCTCAACAAGTATTCTTTAATTAGAGTTGTTCATTTTAACAATACTAAAGAGTTCCAGAGAAATAGCCGTAAATATTTATTACCATTTCAAGACTGAAATACTTCTGCCACGCTGCATCCTGCCAGGTAACCTCCTCAGCAGCTCATTCAGGGGGGGATGAAAATTCCCCTCCAAAAGGAGAGCTAACACTCTGATGACCTTTTTTATAAAGCATCATGAATCATAACCAGTTGAAGACTTAAAATGAAGGAAAGGCAAGTAATACCCCACTGTTGATGTGCTGGACTGGGACTCGGGACATGTCAGTTCAACTCCCAGATCTCATTTACAGCTTTGATCTTGACACAGTCAATGTGACAGGCAGTGCTGTATCAGAGGTATCACTGGTGGGGACTCCTGTAGCTGAGGTTGCTGAATTATTTCCATAAGGCTCTATCTTCACTTCCTTGTATGTTTGCTAGATTGGAATATTCAAAAGGTTTTATACATAGATGATTCTTAAATCAAACTTGGAAATATAGGGACGTGGGTTTTCAATAAAGCAGATTACATCTTTTTAAGAAAACAAAATTAGGGAGGAAATATGCTATTTTGTCCTCCCAAAAATTACTGCAGCTCTTTCTTTGAGAAACATAAGCATACAGATGCTTTTGGGCAAGGGTGTGAAATACAGAGATTGAGCTATCTTACTGTAAGGAATGTGTCGTTTGCTGTCTCTATGACTATCCAGCCAAATCTATTCATTACAAGCCTCTGAAAAATGACAGGTGACTCATTCTGAAGACCTGTTAGAATTCGGCGGCATTGTCAAAACTCCTTCTTCTCAACACATATTCAAAATTGGGCCTTAGATTTCTCAAGCTAGACACTCAGAAAAAGCGAAGCCTCAAATTTGATTTAAACTATTTGCATTAGCATCATGAACGAGCTCTCTTGTATTCTCCATACATTCCAAAGCACAAAGCCTTTCTTGACTGCCTTGTCCAGAAGACCTTGCCCTTTCTGCAGTGCATTGTCCACAGCAGAAAACATCTTCCAAATCCTACAACTGTGGCAGTGGTCTCATAGATAACAACGCTCACTTCACAGTCCTGGTTCATTCCTACTGCTTGATCCATTCTTTACCAAAATAGATATAAGCTTTCAGGGGCTTAAAAAATAAATTTAGAGAATAAATAAATAAATCAATAAGAGATTATGAAATTAAAATTATTCCATAAGCATTCAAAAGGCAATGTTAGCCTACCTATTTCCAGACTTCTGCACTCTTTTTGCAACAGCATTGCTATGTCAGTGCCATTACCCTGGTTATACACTAATAAAACAACAGCAACAACAGCTTCCCACCACCACCAAATTGTTCTCTAAATATTGTACATTAAGGTAATGGATTTGTTCTTTCCAAATATATAACCATAAAGGGGCAGGTGAATCATATAAGGGTAAAAATTAATAGTATAGTTGTAATGCATTAATATATCATGCTACATTTTACAACCCTACTGGTCAGGCCACTATAAATTTCATGGGAAATACACATAATAAGCAATCTGCTAAACAAATAAACCTATTTTAAACTACTAACTATAGGATGATCCTTATTTACTTCCACACACACCAAATAAAATATTAATTTCACATTAAATAAAATAGTAATTTCTAAGAGACAAGAAATGAAAACCTTTAAAGACAAATCTAGTTAAATGGTTTTAATCCACAATTTGAAATGCTGTCTGGTAATACTGTGCAAACAAGAAAAGAAATGAGCTATCCAAGCAACTATTAAAAACTCCTTACCTTGGCTATAATTAGTGCAATTTAGTGTGAGCTGTAAATTGTACTGGTTCAATTTGCAACTTAAAATCCAGTCACCTCACCACTTAATTATCAGCATATACAGTTTAATAATAGTTCACCTATTTAATTTCTATTATAAAGAATTCTGCTAAATATGTAAAGAAGACAACAGTTACTAAATCACGATGCATCATTGTAGTGCTAGGACCAAACTGGAGTGCTGTCAACAGCAATTCAATAAAAACAGTAACATGGAGGCTTCTCCTCTCTTGATCAGCAATATATTTAGCAGTTTTCAGTAAATTAATAGCAAGTGAATTCTGCTTGCGATGCAGAAACTCCCCACACTGGGCACACCAGCTGGTGAGAAGTTGCACAGAAGGTGCCTCACTCCACCTACTCATTCCACCCACCGAGCCCATCCAGATGCTGCCAATGAGAAACGAGCTGCCTGAGAGGTTCAAAGAAGCCAGTGCAAAAACAGGTACCAGATGTTAAGGTGAAAAATGACCAGGTGTGTATCAATTCAGATTTCCTAATGTTAAAAATAGTAACACGATCAATGTACACCCCGAGGCATCAGTGTAAAGTGCTTGTACCATAAATGACACTAATAACACAGCGAGTGCACTGGAGGTGAGAAAAACCAACCCTGCAGTGAAATCAGTAAGAGGTTTCATAGCTGTATTTAGAAATGAACTCATTAGAGATGCAAAAAATTTAATGATTAGTGCTACACTACACATGATTTTCCATTTTGGTATTAATACGTGTTTATTATACTGCACTTATATATATATAGTCCAAATATCTGCCATAGCAATTTGACATATTTGTATTTTTCTCTGAATTTCATTAAATTACTTTCAGCGCTGTAAGTAATAAAGTGCTGACTCCATTTCACTGCTGACTGACAAACACTGCTCAATATATCTTGTTCTCTATCAAGATTTAAATTATGCTAATACAGTTTAAAAGCTCTGAAAGCCCTAATCCAGCAGAATTTAATGTGTTTCCTGAGGATGAGTAGCAGACTACCTTCATGTCTTGTTTCACAATATCTATTCAGAATTCAGGAGTCTCCCAAGAATTAGGAATGCTGGAAAAATAGAGTTTACAGAATAAAATCAAAAAGGTTTGATTAAAAAAATATTAGCTTGGCAGAACAGAAAACATTTTTAGAGAATCTTTCTGTACTATCCTTTATGTTTGCACAATGATAATTGGAAAACAACCCAAAGCCACTGAGTTTAGTTTCCATGATCTCAATCATGTAATGCAATTTCAACATTTATGGAAAAGATGAATTAAAAAATGCCCCATGCAGTTCTCTAAAATAAATTGGCTGTACTTGCAGCTAGGAAACGTGGAAGACACATTTTTCCCACTTGTAAATGTTGTTATCACCAAAGAAAGCATCACTGGGGAAAGGGAGCAAAAATCAGTTTTGTGGTGCCAAAGTAAGATGTTCACATTTTATTCCTGAACATCTGATCTAGGAAATAAGTTAACTAGATAGCACAAAATACCCATAGAGTCATTTGGGAATTTGAGCAGAAGAGAAGAGGAAGATGACTTTGCAGCAGTGAAGAAGGCTTTGCAGCATCCACAGCAGATTGAAAAGGACAGAGAAGCAGCACTGTGAGCAGTTGGGGAAGGATTACCTTTTAGTCTGGTATTTGCCAGTAATTAGTGGTAATAAGCCCAGGTATAGAGACATATATAATAGATAAATACAAATAAATTAATATGGTCAGTAATGATCCTCTATTCACTACCATGATTGCTTACATGAATGATCATTTATTATTTAAAAAATCTCCCTTTGCTCACCTTTTTCAGGCTGAAGAATTTTAATATGTTTCTTTCTGATGAAGCAAAAGCCATCACTCAAGGATGATGATGGCGATGAAGACACACAGGGAGTTGAACAGATGGGATAAATAGACCTGTTCATCTGTTTCCTCTAACAAACATGCTACTGTTCCCATGATCCTGTCACTTTAATCCCATTACTGAGCACCAATGAAAGAGGCATTAGGAGGAACAGGTAAATGTACACATCTCTTCTGAAAGTCACCATCCCTGGAGGTATTTAAAAGATGTGTAGATGTGGTGCTTAGGGACATGGTCTAGTGGTGGACTTGGCAGTGTGCTAGGTTAACGGTTGGACTTGATGATCTTAAAGGTCTTCTCCAACCAAAACGATTCTGTGGCAATGCACTGGTTAAAGCACACATGCAAAGTGTGCATGACACCTTTGGTATGAAATACTGTAGCATCTGGAGTATGCTGCTGCTTATTCCATAGGCAGGATCACCCCATCCTCAGAACACCACCAGCCCTGGCTGGAGTGGGGCGGGGGGGTGCGAGCCGTGCTGCAGCTGGCATGGAGGCAGCAATGGCTGTGGCTGGAAGGCTTTCTCAGTTCTTTCCAGTTCTGCAAAATAATGCTGTGAAAGGACAAACCAGCGTGATTATTTCCAGGTATTCTGCCCAGATCTTGCTAGGCAGATGGCTAATGCACTTGTGCATGGAGAAAATGAAGGTAGCCTGGAAGGAAGACAAAGTCTGGAAAAGTAAAGCAGTATCCTGATAATGCAAAGAAATCCTACAAACAGTTCAATTTAATATCCTGAATCAGTGTCTTGCAGAGGTGTAACCCTTTTGGCACCCTCTGGCCAACCTGGGAGAACAGCCTTGCTTCTCACTGCAGGGTGAATGGCCAGTGTCCACTCACGGACAGAGAGCAAGAGAGAAACTGTGCTCTGCACAGCTGCTGCACAGTCATCCACGGTTACAGTAGTAATCTCCGTATAACCAACCTGTGTGAAGCAGCGTGGGTGGCTCTGAAGACAAATGCAAATCATGACTGAATACAAATTTGAGGAAATAAAAGACAGAGAAAGAGCTAGTTTCCATTTCTTTCATACATTCTGAAATTGTAGTGATTGTTAATCCATTAACATATAAATCATGGAGCTGGACACCTTATACCAGATCAAATATTCATGAGAACAATTTTAAAGCTATCACCATCAGATGAACAGATACTGCCCTTACAGAAACACAAGTAAAAAAGGAGGGCCCTAGAGAAGTACATATGTTTGTGTACAAGCAATACATTTACATACAAACACATGCATTTACTGAATATGCCAGTCTATCATAGCTACCAAAGCATTCATTGCCATATGAAAGAGCAAGAAATACATATGGACACATGCATGGGGCAAAGATTCTTCTCACCTATAAAAGGGCATTTGTGCACCATCCCGAGAGCCGTATGTCAGGGACAGGGAAGTAAGCAGCAGGCTTTGCTCACAGGCAGTGCTGAATAACCCGAGCATATTGTATCAGCTCTCCTTAACTACTGCAAAATGAATATTGCTTTGTGCTAACTATTTTTAATTCTTTAGTACTGGCAACATGAAGGGCCAGTGGTTTTAGTATCCAACATTAAACGCAGATATAGATACTTTGAGCAGAACAAAAGCTGCTAAAAGAATAACCTGCAATACATCACCTTGCAAACAAGATCAGGGAAGGCAGTGCCTGCACGGATGAAAAAACAAACACAAAACTAATACAGCGCTTGGAACAATTCATCACAAATGCCTCAGGGGCAGATTTACAAATGATGCATGTAAGTGCCTCGTAAGACGTGCAGGAGCTGCCAGCTATGAGAGCTGCCTAACACCTACTCACTTGCGAAGCCACCAGCCCCTTGAAAAGGCAGTGCAATTTCTGTGCCTAAATTACTCCAGTGATTCTGCAGGCTCTCATCTGCAACTGTAGGCACCTAAACGCCTTTGTAGCTTTCACCAGTCAGCACCCTGGTGCCTACTGTCTCACTGAAAATTACCCAGCACTGCTCTCTGCAGTACCTGTGGTACCTTTAAAACGGATCCCAAGAGACCACCAGGTACTTTTGAGTACTTTTCTTTGGCAAAAGGCCAAAAAAGACAGATGTGAGAAGAAATAGGATATTTTAAAACCTCAGCTTATGACCCATGAAAGCCTTGATGTAAATCTTAGTTGCAATATTATACTCACTAATGAGTAGCACTACTCCAATATCTGAAACATCTAATATCAGGACACAGGCAGTAACAATACAGGTTGCCACATCAGTTTGTCATGTCAAGAGAATTAGTGACATTTCAGCAAATTCAAAGAAAGGAATTATTTCTTACTGGCATTCTCCCTTTTCTTTCTTATAGCCATGAGAGCACCTTCACAAGCCCTGACCCAGCTACCAGGCAGTGATGAGCAGGTCTTAGTTTCATTCCAGGAGGCAGCACCCAAGATGAGCAAGGGAAAGAAGCTTCCAAGAGCCTGACTTGATATTTACTTTTAAGCATTTTCTCCGAGCTCCAACTGGAACATATTGCTATTTTTGCACCAAAGTTTATGTTAATTTCATCTCGTTTTACCATAAAATTTTAAATCACACTTTGTTATGGTGTAAATCACTGATCAGAAAGCTACACACTGGAATGTGTCCTCTCTTTTTTTTTTTCCTTTACAAAGAAAAGGATGAGCAACAGTGATCTGCATCACCTCTTTATGGGATTAATCCATAAACTTGTTACTACTTAGCAATTTTGGAATAATCCCTCACAGAAAAAAAAACAACTTATTTTCAGAAAGATGTTGAGTGTTTGACACTTGATATCTTGACTGCAAGATGTCTTGGAAGACAGAATATAATTTTGTGCCTTCTCTAAAAATGTGCACTGAGGGGCCTTTGTGGGTTTTTTTGCCAATAACATTGTGGAAAACTGCTGAAAAGTTTCAATTACTACCACAGTGATAAATACAAGGCCTAGAGCTGCAAGTGAGTACTTGGCAGGATAATGCACATGGAATAAAAGAGGACTATTGCATGTGTATACACGTTTGTGTAAACAACACGGTGTGCTGATGGGATTCTTGCTTCAAATAAGAAAAGCCTGGAGAAATAGGTCAGACCTTTTAAGAGGTAATTTGTATTTCTTGGTACCTTCTGTTGGCTAAATGAATCAACAACTGAGTTTACAATGTCTCTCCAGTCCAGAACTTACAATGGTTGGTACCATGGAAGTGGTGACAGATGTTTGTCATCACTCTCTGTCCCTAAGCCCAGAAGTGGCTCACAGGTCCCTGCCCAGCATCACGGCAAAACTCAGGTTTGCTTGCCAGCATCAGGGCCAGGACCCTCCTGCTGCAATAAAACAGGAATTGCTGGGGAAGGCATCCTCCCAGCACAGTAATCCCACCTCCTCCCTCAACACCCCCAGAAGCACCATCCCCTCTTTTCATCAGCCATCAGGTCCCCCTGCCTGCGACTCCAAGCCCCACAGCCCCACAGTGTACCCCAGAAACCCCAACCCTTCCCTGTGTTCGGACGGTGGCTCTCCCCCTGCCCCCCGAGACAGCTGGCTCCTTCACACACTTCTGCTGGCTGGGGCCACCACCATCAGGGAAACGGCCGATAATGGCAGAGCATTTGTTACCAGTTCCCATCAGTCTTTGCAGGCAGTTTCTATGAAAGCAGAGGAACCCAAGACAGCAGACATCTCTCTGACAAATCTAACAGAAACTGGCCAAAGGATTAAAAAGTTTCTGAGGAGCGTTGTGCATTTGTTGGTCTTTCAAATGGACTGAGAAAAGAAAGGAAAGTAAAATGTCCATTGCTTTAGTTTTGTTTCCCTAGGAAAGCAAGCAAAATATTACCAAAAGTTAGCTTGTGTTTCTTGCATGTTACCTTTCAGATTGTATTGAAAACTGATGCATTTACAAAATCCCACAGAAGTCAATAATATTTTTGTTAAAGATTTCTGCCAGCACCATCACTTGGGGAACTGCCTAAGGCAAAGCAACCGTGTACCAGAGGGCTTGAGGCAAGCTCTGCAATACCTCCCCAGTGATTTGGGTGTATCAAACTTCACTTTAAGTGCTCCCACTCCTTTCCAACGGGTTTTGTGCGAACAACAAAGCAGCAGAATCCAAACGTAACTCAAGAACAAAACACTACATTTGTTTTGATCGCATTAAAGTCAGAAGGAGCTATTAAAAGAAGTTGTAGCAGATGACTGGATCCCAAAGAACCACAGGCAATAAATTCACGTGGCAGTTTTGTTTAATAACTTAAGTCCTACTTACTCTTTCTTTGTCTAGTCTAATTACTCCCTAATACGGAATTAATGGAGAAATCAAATTAAGTGCTCGGGAATGTGTACGAATCAGCTGCCTTGAAAAGAACAACTATTAAGAACAATTAGGTAAATATGTCAATTTATAAACGCATAACATGTTTCTGCCCGAGTGAATTTATAAACACAAAGCTGAAATTGAGACTTGTGATGCCAAGAAAGGAGCAGCCACTCTGGGTCTTACGGAGGTGTTTGATGTTCCTGTGCTGGTGGCCAGGTATCAGTGGCCCACTGCCTTCAGAGAGCATCACTGCCTGCAATGGCACTGAGGGGAAAATCGTTCAGATCTACATCCCCTCTTTTCTGCCAAACCTCCCCAAAACCTGCTACTACAGTGAGATGGCTAACACTGCACACTTGTAGCAGGGATATAGTACTGGGACCACACAGATTGTCTAAACTGATTCAACCAAAGTTAACATAAAATGGAGATGAAAAATTTGTTTTACACCAAGATTGAATCAGCAAAAGCAGCCGTGGGTAGAGAAATAAGTCACAGTAAAATGAGTAGGTGCCTTCTCTCTCTGGATTTACACTGAGAGAACTATCCCATAATAACTGTTTCACAATAAATACATAGAGAAAAGAAATGGTTTGCAATGCAGTAAGATCTATTAATGTATTACCAGCTCAGCATTGGTGTTGCTCCTACAATTCATGAAATCTTGGAAGCAAAATGTGCAATAACATGGATTTTAAAAGCCCGAGTTCATTGAATGTAAATACTGCTGTCAATGCAGAGAAAACAATTGCTAGTTAAAGTAAATTAATCCTTTAAAGCTGATGATATAAGTGTGCATCATTTTATCTCTCACATCCTCTGCAATCAGAAGCCATGCAGCAAGCCCAAGACACCAGAAGCAGTGCAACTAATACCTTTCAGACACTTGTCCACCCCAGTAAAGACCATAAAGTATCTGACATGTGCCAGTACAATACTTGAGGAACAGTGAGCAGGCAGCCAGTACAGAAAGTACCTACTCTACAGAAGCCCAGATAAACTAAATGCATAGCACATGTGGCACAATTTCCAACATGGAAACATTGGCAGAGGAGTTGAAAAACTCCACACAAACCAACAAATCCCAGTGCCACAAACACGGCCTGTTTCTGGGCTGCAGACTGGCTCTGGCCACTGGCACGTGGATGCTGAGGCCAGCAGGCAGGGACACACTCCACACAGGCTGGAGGACATGAACGTCCCACTTCTTCATGCTCAGGAATCACCCTGGTTTCCCAGCTAAGAGAATACAAAACCCCTACAAGTGCTGAGGGACCCACAGGAGATGGATGGTTGCTTAAGTGACTTAATTATCTATTTTTTTGAATATTACTGTGTTTTCTCTAACTAAGACAGCTTAACCAGTGAGCCTAAAAATACACCTAAGAACAATTTTTACCACACAATGGGATACATACACGTTGGCAAGTACTTAAAAATAATCTCTATTATACCCTGTTGACAAAAACATGCACCAGAAACCTCATCTAAATATCACTCTATCAACACTGTCAGTATACATTTTAATGACAAAAAATAAGCTTCTGCTTAAAACTCCATTTGAACCAAGTTTTCCAAATCATATTGCCTCCTCAGTTATAAGCATCCACTTGTATTAAATAGAAAGCAAATAAAGTACCTTCTTTGCTCCAAAGTGAGATTATGTTCCCCTTTTAGACATGGAAATTATCAAAGGAGCAGTGAAAAGATTCATAAAAAACAGTTTCCCTGAGGAGACTGTGGCATCAGCTAAAATGGCAATCCTTCAGTTGTTTACAAGAGTAAATGCCAATATTATCATTGAGAGGAGTAGTGATAGAACAAAAGGGTTCTAAGTGTTACTCTGATGGGAATAAGCCTTGCTTCATGCAGGAACAGAGTGATGAAAGAGCATCACTTTTCATTATGTAACTGCTGTCATGGTTTTTTTAACTTGTCATATGTTTAAATAGTATTGAAGAGAAAGAATTACATTCTTCTGCTATTAGAAAGATTGCAAAAGAGGAAGGTGCTCTGTAATTAATAAATCTTTGTTTGCAGAAGTACACATACAGTACTTAAAAGGCAAAACCATGTTATTCCTGCCAAGGTATGCTGGAATGCCCAGATATCCACAGAGATACTGAAAAGGTGGAATTTGCTGCTCACAGCAGCTTTCACATACATAAATTGACTTACTGTTTTAAGAACCTGGTAGTTTGCTAGTGGGTGATGTGAAGTAAGAAGTATGCATTTTTGAAGTTAATTGCTCCCAAAGTATTTCTCTAGGAAAGCAAAGGAACCAAGAGAGACCACAGAGAGACCAAACTTTTTATAAAAAGAGAAGCATGAATCAATATACTTGATTGCCTTCACTCTCAATCAAAGTTTATTTGGATTTAAGAACAAAAAAAAGCCTAAGTGAGAAGACTTCAAATACACCTATCACCATATTCGGCTTTTCCTTCTAGAAACAGAAGTCAACAGTATCAAAAGAACAATTACATGCCACCCTGAACTGAAATAAAGTTCATGGTATTCCTGAAAATGTCACATCCACATTGAGCAGAGGCACAGATGTTTCAGTACTACACCAGTTTAACTGATGTAGGTAACTTTGTTGTCTGGCAAGCAGTTATACCTACTGAAACACCTACCTTTTATTTAAGGGGGAAAACCAACTTTAAGAAGGCATGGATAACTCAAATATTGCACTACAGTTATTTAGCTCCCAGATTATTTATTCCTTACTGTGCTTTATTTAAATTGTGGGGCTCAACAGATCAGCAGTACAGCTTGTTGGTCACCTTAAAATGGCAACTTCAATTTGTTTAAGCATGTGCTTTAGGAGAGCATCAGCGTCATCCTATATATTTAATGCCCTCCATAACAGTTTCACTTTTTCCCTTGGTTCTTATTGTAGTACAAACAGGCAAAATTCCCCCTTCTGAAAACATCTCTCCCAGGTGTATCTTCATAAACTCAGTGGTATTCCACAGAAGAAACAGCCCATACTTGAGACCTAACTCACAGATCAGAGACTCAATCCACATCTCCTGAGGTGACTGGGATTCCTACTGTTGCTTCCCAGTGATCAGGACCAGGCAGATCAGAAAGCAAAGAAACCCATGGCTACACCTAATCAGTCATGGGCATACCCAAATAGTTTAAACAATTCAATATCAAGATAGTGAATTTTGACTGGCTACAATGATGTGAAGAATTTTTCTCTGTGTGCACAAGTAAATAGCATTGATTTCAGCAATAACTGCCTAGAAAGACAACTTTAGAATCAAATTAGCAATTAAATAATTGTAGGAATTATACAGAGAAATTTCTTTGATTGGACAGTTGTAATAATAGCTGCAGAAATCTATCCTACATATACTCTGCACAATACACTACATTACTGTAACCTACAGTTAATATTGTTGAAAACAAATTGCGTTCTGAGAATATGTTCCTGTAACATTATCTCTTTGGGGTCTTTGGGGTGATTTTAATTATCTGCATTACACTGAAAATACTGGAGATATATATACACACATATTAAAAGTTTATCAGATATTTATCTGATAAATATCTGATAAACTTTTAATATATATATTTATATATGTTGAGATAATAAGGTATGCAGTCTCAATCCTTTTCCCATTATCCGTTACTTTAAATTCATGGCTGATTTTTGAAATGAGCTCATGGCTTTTCAACAAAACACACACTGCTCAGCCAGTTCATCTAAAAGGGATCAGCATTCTGCAGTGTGTTGGAGGACTGTAGTCTAATTTCAGATAAGCATTATATGTGCTTCCCTTCAAGCATTCAAAGAGTTTCATTAATTGCAATGGCTGGCTCGGGGCTTTTTAGAGAACAAAAAGGAGATCAATGTTAAAATGCCATCCCAGCCTCCTGCCTAGGATGCCAAGACACACACTGCAAAAAGAAGGAAGTCAAAGTCATCATGAAAGGAAAAGAAACCAACTGAAATCTCACCCACACAAAAACCAGCGGTAGAGTTTCCATGGGCTTCACCCAGGCCAGGATTTTCACCAGCATACTTCCAGCTCCCAAATAAATTCTAGCAAGAAGCACAAGAGGTCGAGCACCATCTAACGCCCCAACTCCTTGGGGATGCATTCGAGTAATAAAATCTTAACAATGTTCACCCAGCATCCCATTACCTCCACCTGAAACTCCTACAAAGCAAAGAACATCAGACCGTTTGCAACTGGAAAGACTATCCAACTCAGTATGCTTGTCCTCTTCTCTTTACCTAATCCCCTCCTCTCTTAAATTCTCAGCACTTGGCTTGATAAACTGATCTCAAGCTTCAGCCACACCAGCGCTGCCAGGAAGGCAGCACAGCCCTAAGTGCTGGTTGTGTACAGAGCCACCAGGGACACATGGACACACAGTGACTTCCAGCTGTCTTGATGGTTGTTCATGAAACAGAAGTAAAGCGTGAAGCCCTCAGAAGTGTCCCCTACACCAAGTAGAATTTGGTTTTCCAAGAGCTTATTTTCCATGCATCTTCTTGTAGTTAATATTCTTTCAGTGTTAATTATTCAAAATTTGGATATTCTGTTTGTCCATACAGGAACATAGGAAATGCCACCCTGAACCAAACAGGATCCGTCCATTCTCCATCAGTTGGTGCAGCCAGACACTACCAAGGAGTGAACCAGACCTACATTTGGGGGTTCTTAAGGTGCCCATTTTTGTGGCAGCGAGTCCTACAGCTAGAGGGTGTGTGAAGCACCATTGACTGGTTTTTAATTAGACTTTTTTTTTTCTTCAATTGCTGATTGTCCCCTTATTCCTAGCACTAGGAGACAAAGCAAACAAAGAACAGTATTTCTCTTTGTTCTATAATATTGTGACATTTAAACAGGCTAAAAGGGAACTGCCAAATACAGATTTTGATATTGCTGCTGCTGATGGACTGGATTAGCAGAGAAAGAATTTGATTAATGGTGAACAAGAAGAGGATGGAATAATTAATGCCCAGGAATGAATTTTTTATGGACAATGAATCACTTTAAATTACTTTTATATTTCTATCAGACTACAGATTTGATCTAATATTCTTAGATTTCAATGAGGCATTTGACTTCATATCTCACATTTTGATTAATAAAATATAAAATGAATATGGTGCATATGCAATAGATTTTAAATGATTAAATTGAGTAGCAATGCTTCTAATAGACTCCCATGGGGACTGATTTTCAGCCTTACACTCAGCATTTTCATCAGTAACCTAGAGGATGCCAAAACTCTCTCTGATAAAATTTCTCAGACGATGACTGGGAAGGTGATGAACAATGAAGCAGGCAGGTAGATGCAGTCAAGTATCAGATCACACACCTGGAAATAAAGACTATAGACCAATTTCACAAGGTAAGAGTGTCTACAGAGGGGAACAATGATGAAGGATTATTTCTACTGAGTAGACTGCATCTTCCACAAGTAGAAGCAGCGTTGCAGCTTCAGGGGTTGTTAATCTTGCTTCTCTCAATTATACCAAAGTTTGCAGACTAGACTTAGTTGAAAAAAAAAACTTGGAAGCAGAGGTGAATAATCAGACCAATGGGAACGCCTGTAGGAGTAACTTTAATTCAATTCTTACATATGGGAAGATCGGCACTACAACAAAAATTTATATTATATCTGACACTGATGCCAATGCCTGTTCCTGATGTACCAGGAATACCAGGCCAGCTCTGGAGGCTGCAGTTCCAGAGGGACATCAGACTGGAAAGACTTCAAAGAGGACTCACAAGAATGACCAAAGACATGGAAAATATGCCTTTGATTGAATCATCTGAGAACTCAAAGCAAAAGGCATGACTTGATCACAGTGCCTGAGTAGCTATGCATGGAAAAGATATTTTGGAGCTCTTCAGTCTGGCAGGTAGGTTGGCGAGAAAACACAGTGGGACAAAGTCAGTGTTGAAATTGTGTACATTTCCAAACATGATGGCAATGCCCTTCACCAATAACTGTGGTGAACGGCCCAACCCCTGGAAAATTCTGATTAGGATTGCATGGTCTTTTAAAGGTTACCCAGAGCTGCCACACTTGTATCAGTCACTAAAACAAAGAGAAATCTTATGGCCCATATTATGCAGAAGACACATTCATTATCAGTGACTCCTTTGTGACCTAAAAGCCTAGGAATCTTTTACCAATACAATTTTTTCCATGTTCTGTACTCCTTCTTTTGGCTGATGACTACCCTTCTCCAGCGTGCACTGTGCTCTTGGATGGGAGGTGACCAGAGGAAATGCTGTACATGCTCAGGAACAACCCAAGCTGGCCAACAGGATCTCAGTAAAACATAAAGGTGCCTAAGAGCTTTTGGTAAATGACAATCTGATAAAATTCCTTTTGAAAATAACTCAGTAATTTCATATTAATTATGTGACAGGACTCCATAAGCTTTTTACAGATCTTTCATTAGCCAAAGAAAATAAATGTAGGTATAGAAAAGAGTGGGTTTTTTAATAGCAGTAGAGCCACAAACAGCACCCTATAAAATGGCAAATCAACACTTCTGCTTAATTGCTTAGCAAAAGGCCACTCCCTGTAGCCAATTTGCAGCCCAAACTCTAATTCTTCAGTAAGTCAAACTTTTGGGTTTTCTCACATTGAAGACATACTACAATGACAGAAAACTGTAAAAATGCATTCCTTTTCTTAAATAGCCCTGACCCCTATAAACACCCAGTTTTTTAACTGGTACATTCATCTGCCAAAGCTACTCATCAAATTAAAAGAAAATTACACAATGAAAGAACTAGGCAAGTCCGTAATGGTTTCTTATTTAAAAGCTTTTCAAAACTTCAGTAATAAACATATCATACATAATCTAACTAATTTTTATTATTTATTAAAAACCAACTATTTGGTAACGAACTGTTCCCAAGGATAAACTTCCATTTTTCAGCTCTTTTCTTACCATTCTTACATTTGTTGCCAACACGTTTTGCTGGCCTCAGTTATTTCATTGTTTAAGACATACCACGGAAAACTAATACGTCTTTGTTTCCCATTGCTTTGGAATGGGTTTTCTTGACATTTTAATTTCCATGCATTTAAATGTTTAGCCTTTCCTTTGACTTACTAACACTTAAAAAAATCAGTCTCAGCACTGTGAGTTACACATATTTATCTAACAACCTTCTGTGTTATCCTAGCTAGTAACTATCTAAGGTTTAACTTACAAAATCCATACCTCTCAAACACAGGGCAACGATTTAATTAAAGACTTTTTACTTAGTTTCAGCTAAAGACACTGCAGTGAGATCATCATATTACTAAACAGTAGTTATGCACGATAGTTCTGCTGCTTTTTTATTACCTGGTATGCAGATGGATTTTAATTTATACTAGCTTGCTTCAGGAATTTTTTATCACCACCCATCTGCATGAGCACTTAGGAAAACACATGATCAGCAGGTATATCGTGTACAAAGCCTTTCCTAGAGAGCAGCCAAAATCACTACATTCAACATCGATGGGTTTTAGTCATAATAAGGAAAACACACACGCACACGAAGGCAATTCAAAAGAAATTTCAAAAGAAGAGCTACTGCTGTTTCCCCAACTGATGCTGATAATGACCTGAAAACTGGAGAATAGGCCCACAACACTTACGTTCTGTGTTTACAGTCTTGCACAGTTTTTCCTTTAATTTCTCCCTCACATTCTTCTTATTCAAAGTCAGTAGGAATCAACTGGAGTATTTCCCCTAAAAGACCAACACTGGTATGTTGCTAACAGGTGATAAAATAACAGGCAAGATGTTGTAGATACTTTCAAGTCTAGAGCAATATGAGGTGGAGAAAATGTGGAAACAGGCACTCTCTTCTAAGTCTGGATTTTTATTTTTTCCATCTTTGAATGTTCTTTTGTTTTCCTTTCCTTCCTCCTGCTCCCAGAATCCAGAAGGGAATTTTCCCTGATTTAACCTCAAGATCAAATTGAAATATTATCTGTTACATTTTGCTATATGCGCAGTATATACCTCATACCTGCAAATATAATTGTTATTTAAATATTAAGTGTAATGATTTCTTTTCACCCAAAAGGGGTCCATAGTACTTGTATCTTCAGACTCTCCATTTTCTGCAATGACTCCTCTTTTTAAAAGGGAGTAGTCAAACTGAGTCACTTATAGCTGCTGTTAAAAGCATCATCTGTGTTCAAAGATGCACTTCAGACACCTATCGGAATCATAGCTCCATTTCAGACTTTAAGAAGATTACTGGCCTTTTCAGAAATTGCAAGATGCAGATGTTCCCTTTATATCCTCCTGCATGTATGTAGGACTGCCACTAAAATGTCAGCTCAGAGCCTGGACTTTGCTCTTATTTGCTTCTTTTTCAATTCCAGATCTTTACAGAAAGTTATACAGGGTGTTTCAAAAAGATGAACCTGATTTCATTATATTTTCAATTTCAAATTGTGCCCATGTTTTTGAAACACCCTGTATTTAAGGAAGGAGAAGGGAAGACCCTGCTGGTTTTTTTCAAAACATTATTTCATTACTCTGTTGATAAACTCTGAGGATTAATTTATGGAATCTGAAAATCTTTGCTGTGGATCCCTGGTTTTTGTGTATTTGTGTTTTAGGCAGGTTAGGAAGAGAATAAGCAAGGTATCACTAAGCAGTTTATGGGTAACAGGGTTTAGGCTTCACTAACATTTGAAAGAGAGAAAGTTCATAGCAGTTGCCCTTCTTCTGCTCAATCCCTCTTGGAGATGCCAACCTAACCTCAAACCGTGAATGAAGAAGACAGTGAGAGTGATCGCAGGTGAGACCATTAGCTGTAAGAATAAGGATAACTCTTTCTTATCTTGTGTTTATGTGATCCAGCAATGACTGCAGAAGTCTCAAATACCCTGGTGACAAGGGCCACAAAATGACGCTGTTTGTCTGTACGGTGGATAATGGATAATTTAGCCCAGGAGCAGCAGGACCCCACAGTCTCAGAGGAGGCTGCAGAGAAAGGAGATGTATCACCCAAGCACGGTGGTGGGAGTTCCTCCTCTCTGATCCTTTATAGAGCCATGACTTCCCGAAGGCAGTTTCTGCACAAGTACCTCTCACTCTAGGCAGGCTTGTGCTGTCCTGATCTATTTTACCTGAACTTCTTTTTTTTCTCTTCCTTTTATTTTGGTAGGAAAACTCCTGCACACCTTCAACTCAAGTATACAAGTGTCATTGCCTTGATCTTTTTTTTTTGCACTGATTTCTAGAAG
Source organism: Aegotheles bennettii (assembly GCA_013398125.1). Classification (NCBI taxonomy): domain Eukaryota; kingdom Metazoa; phylum Chordata; class Aves; order Caprimulgiformes; family Aegothelidae; genus Aegotheles; species Aegotheles bennettii. The sequence continues at coordinate 5,716 of VZRW01003890.1, read as the reverse complement.
AAATTATTCAAGATCCTGACCCTTAATACTTGAGAGACAACCGCAGGCACAAAGACCAACTGCACCAAGAATACTACAACTATGCCAGCAGCAAACTGCTCTGTGTGACATGTACAGAAATTGTTTTTTCTGTGTCCTGTACCTCCTCCAACTAAATACCCTCATTGGGAATGTTTTTCTGTGGGGTGTTTTAGCTGAGGAATGCCCTATGTCCAAAGCCCACGCGTGCCATCCTAGCAGGAAGGCAGTGTCTTACCCACAGCCCTCAGGATTAGCAGTAAAATGCAGATTAGTTCACAAAGTGCAGCAGTTCCTTCCTCAGACTCAGCAGAAGAGAGTTAAAACAGTAAATAACCACTGAAATGCTCTTTTTTCTTTTTTCTTTATTTTTAATGAAGTGTTGACATGTTTGGACATTGAAACCTAAATTAATAGGCAAATATCATCAGTATTTCCTTCAGCAGAAACAACCATTCCTCCATGACTAAGAAAATGCCATAAACAGAAAATTACTCACGGCCCCCTTCCTCTTGTTCATCAACCTGACCTCAAGCAAGTGTAAAAGGCTTCAGAAAATACTGCAGTGAAGATTAGGAGGCTGCAACGTATCCAGTACACTACTGGATGACTGAACATGACTGAAAATGAGATGTAAAAGTTCCTCTCTAACCATAGGTCTCAAACAGCCAGCCAGCATTCCTTACAGGCAAAACACATGGACACCCTTCAGCCTCATCTGAGATACCAGTTGCTTATCTTAATCTACAGAGAACAGTTTCATCAAAGTTATTTCAGCATACAGGAGTTTACAGTATTCTGTACCTATATGAATACTAAACCCAGATTATTTATTATCAGCTAATGTGGGGAATAACTCAGATCCAGGAATGCAGTGGAAGAAGGTAACTCGTGACTGGTGGATCTATACCAAGCATACCCACCCAATCCTCCCAAAGAAGCACCTTTTTGCACGCTCCTGGTGGCCGGATCTTTCAGCCCCTGCTGGAGATTCCTGTTTTGTTTCGAGTAAAATGAGTCAGAATTTGAGCGTTTTGCTATTCTTTCACAAGGTGTCTGTGACACCTGCACGTGGTTTGTTCTGGTGAGATAATCAGACAGAACATTAAAAGAGCACTGTGACCAACCTGACACTATTGATTTCCTAAAATGCTGGATTGCTAATTCTGGAGAGCATCCACAGGAGGTGCACGGTGCCTTTTTCTGTGTCCTCACCAATTTCCCCAATGCAGAGCTGGATCCAGGGAAGGACTCACACCCCAGTACACTCATGGCCCTCACCTCTGCGGCAATGGGAACACCAACCCATACACTTCCAGATGTGCCAATTCTGGTGTTTTTTGTAGAGTTTCAGGAGCTGAGAGGCACTGAGTCAGTGCTCAGGTAGCTGCCATCCATTGAGAGCCACAGTCTGTAGGAGGTGGGACTGGCAATTTAGCAGCTGGCATGGAGCACTCTCCAAGTTGTTTCAATCAAAGCTCCAGCTGCGAGAAGCAGCCACCACGCTGGAGGTGTCGTTATTGTTTTTGAAATCATTGTTAATTAAGGTGAGATCTCACTGGGCTAGTGTTCAGCAAATGCAGGAAGAAACAGACCTTTCTCTGACAAGTTTATCATTCAAACAGGCTACACAAACAAACACAAAGGATGATGGAAAATGTAAAAGGTGTATTTTAATGCTTCTTACAACTTTATTTCCCCAGGCTCACCACTGCAGCCGCCCTGACCAGTCGATTAAGCTCATGGACAACACAATTGTGAGCAACGTGCCTCTTCCTCTGTTTTACTCAAACAATAGTGCCATGAGTATTTACCAGCTAAGGGACAGTTCACCAAGACCAGATCAGCTTTCAACCAGATCAGCGGCCTTGCAAAGTTACACCCACTTCAGAAACTGCCTTTCTCCTCTTCCCCCAAGGACAATGGTTGCCCACAGTGCATGTCTCTGGTTCACGAGGGGCTTTTACCTGGCTGGAGTGTGGTAGGAGTCAACCCAAAACCACACATTCTCTCATTCATTTTCTGGCTCATTACTTTTTCCTTTCTTTGCAGGTATATTCAGTTTGACTGTATTTTTGCACTCATTATTTTATAACCCTTCAGAAATCACAGTTACATACTTCTGATTATGGTGGACAATGTAATTTTATTTTCAACCCAAATTCAAGCGGTGCTCCTCAGGATGACATCCTGTGGAAATTAATGAATAACTCTGCGTGTCACTGAGCAGTTTGTATGTATCCAGCTAAAAAAGCATAAAATACTTTTTAAATTAAAAAATCAAGCTACTCATCTGCTGTTTGAAACCAAATCACTCTGTACTCAATGGTGAAAGTGTCCTGAGGCACTGACCAGCACTGAGGTCTGGTTCTGAGCCCCTAACACAGAGACAACCAATCTCCCTGCTTCCAGTGCCTGGTAACCAAACACTTCATCCTGTCAGGATCTTTTTTAAGGGACATCTTTCCACTTTGTGTTGAATTTTTATTGAGGTCAGAAGAAACATCATTACCGGAGCTATTTAAAACCATCTCAGGGATCAGGAAACTCCTGAGTTGTCTTCTGAAGCACTAGGACCAGAGTAAAACTTTTCTCTTTACCCTCCATGCCCCAAGGTTCCTGCTTTGTCTTCACACACAGCGATGCCACATGATGCACATAAACCCAACAGAAGAACCAAGCATTCATCTGTGAGCGTGTACATATGTACAGCAATAATCTTCCTACAGGTGCAAATATTCCCCGGAAAGCTGTAGTAAAAGCAGTGCATGAGAAATACTCTTCCCAGTATTCAACGCATCATGTAACACCACTTGGACTTCATGGCAGTAGGCTTGCTCTATGAGCCATATACATTGCAGTAATAATCAGAGGAATCAGTAAAAGCACATTTGCTTAGCAGAAACCCAGAACTACACATAGATTGCTCTATGTAAACATATAGAAGTTACCTTTCTTACACAAAACTAATGTTCTTGATTGAAAATCTGGCTCTGCTAGGTGTTTTTGCCCCTGACTTCAACGGGAGACAGCATTTCATGTGCTCCATCTCACCGGAAGACAGAGCTTTCTAGGTTGATTAGCATCCAAATTATGCATCTTGGCAATCGTAACTACTGGTAAACACTGCATAGGACTAATAAAGTTTTACTTCCAATTTCAGCTCAAAGCTATTAACTACAACAGATTACGTTAAGTGCCTTACCATAACTACCTGATCATCTAAAATTCCCAGGCAATGCCTGTCGGTGACAGTATTTTCCACTGTGTGTGGAATGCTATGTATACCATTATTATGGGCTTTGCCATGGCACTATCGTAGCTTCTTACCTCTTTTTTTTTTAAGCTGTAGGCCACGAGATACCTACATATTTTTTAAGTCTATTAGATTTCCTCACTCAAAAGTGAGATAATGGCTGTGTTTTAAAGACATACAGACCACAAAGGATATTAATACTTTTCATTCTACTCTTGCATCTAGTGATCGAGGGTGAAGAGGTGTCTTGTTGCAGCATCAGAAATACCTCAGCTTTCAAAATGCAGCTCTGAGAGGCTGCCTACCTCTGAGTGAAGACACATTTCATCATTTAGACATGGCACGAGAGTTCATGTGAAATCCAGACTGAATTGACAAGCACAGGTAAAAAATAAGCCATTCCTCTGACCCCGGGTCAATTTATCTTACAGAGATAAATCAAACCACAGTATTTACATGTTCAGAACAAGTAATGAAGTACGAGGCACTGTTCCACCAATCTATAACCTGCAAATGAGAAACCTTACTACATTATGGCTATAAAACTGACACCAATTGTATGTGATTACTGTATATTCACATTAACAGCTTCGAAATGTGGATCCACATCCCTACTCCTTTCTTAAACCCACGGGATTAATCTAGCTGTATATCCATTTTAGGCTCCTTCAATTACTTTAGCATAGCCTTAGAATTGTATCTGGCATCTCTATGTGGCACATACAATAACTACTAGCAACAGTGATCATTTCTGCATTGAGATCGCCGAGTGTATCGACCGCTGAAAGAAGCCAAGAGAACACAGAATACTGCCCGACTCAAAAAGTGAGGGGAAATAGGGAAAATATAACCCAGAAATTGTCTGAACTCTCAGCTGCAGTTGAGATGCAGCGCTGGGTCCTGAGCAGAGCTTGCCCTCTCCTCACCCCTCCCCACCCTCCCCTCCTCCCCACCACACACGTACAGAATCACCAGAAATGATCCTTCCGTTTAACAAAAGCCTCTGCCCGTCCCTCTTTCTCTGCAAGGAACAAGACCTAACCCGACCAGCCTGTCCCACAGGAGAAGCTGGGATTTGTGCGCTAGCCAGGGAGCCGGGGGAGCCGGCTGCAGCGCCGGCTGCCTACGGGAACGGGCAGCAACCCCGAGCATCCCTTCCCACAGCCGAGCCTCTGTTCACCGAGCGGGTAAGGGAAGGATGGAGGAGACAATGAGGAAGAGCCCGGCTCTCCCCGCTGCCAGCAGGGCACAGGGCAGACACGGAGGTTTCCAGCCCCCTGCCCCTGAAATCCCGGCTCGGGCAGGCACACGGAGCCCCGGGCACTGCAGCAGGGGGGGCTGCTCTGCGGGCGGCGGCGGCTCCCGCGCAGGGACGCCCGGGGCTCCCGCAGAGCCGCCCTTCCCACGCGAACG
>VZRW01003889.1:352267-376542 GCA_013398125.1 Aegotheles bennettii | reverse complement strand
GGAAAGCTGGAGAGGGACTCTATAAAAGGGTGTGGAGTGATAGGACAAGGGGTAACAGTTTCAAACTGAAAGAGGGCAGATTTAGATTGGATATTGGGAGGAAATTCTTTCCTGTGAGGGTGGTGAGACACTGGCACAGGGTGCCCAGGGAAGTTGTGGCTGCCCCCTCTCTGGCATTGTTCAAGGGCAGGTTGGATGGGGCTTGGAGCAACCTGGTCTGATGGGAGGTGCCCCTGTCCATGGTAGGTGGTTGGAACTGGATGATCTTTAAGGTCTCTTCCAACACGAACCATTCCGTGGTTCTATGATTCAGCAGAAAAAACCCTATTTTTTTCTGGTAATTTTGCCCTACTTGATATGCTAGAGATAATAGGTAAGATTTTGTTTTCAGACTACTTGATTCTTGAGAGGAAACATGCTTCAAGTTCTGTTGTCCAAGCATGTGGTGTTTAACCTTTCTGGGCCAAATAGTTGTAGAATCACTTCTCTATCATAGTTAGCATGATAGGTAAGGTTAATAAGCCAAGCTTGATGTAAATTGTGCCAAAGAGGTGAAGGGTGTTGTTCACAGGCTTGGGAGTGAGAAATCTGTGTGCATGTGTAGACTAAATCTGACTTTTGTTAGGGTGGGCATTTTGACAGGAAGCTTGTGAAGGGCTCTTGGCTTTTGAACTTTGTTAGTGATCCGCAGCTGCTCTGGAAGGTAGACTTGGAGGTGTGTGTGTGAGGTATGTAGTGCAGCCACACCTAAGCGACTTCATTCAGGGTTTTGTGGAGCCTTGCATTTGTTATATTTGCATTTATGTGTATTTTAGAACATGTCCCGAGTTTCTCCTTGAAAAATGTTATGCTAATGTTTTATGAACAGGAGCTTGTAAATTGCTGCCCCACAGGAGATTACTTCAAAATGGGACAAGGGTTTCATTGTGAGCATATGATCATTTATCAAAGAGCCTGGGGCTGCAGAGGTGCAAGGAAGTGTATGTCAGGGTTCCTACCAGGTTCAGGCTCAGCTGTGTGGGCAGGCAGTTGCTGGATGCAGCACACATGCCTGTAGCGGTGTGGTTCACGCTTGCAAGAGTGTTCTGCTGCCCTGACTTGCATGGTTGTGGAATTCCTTTGCAATTTTTCCCATATTCTTGCAGTCTTGTTTTTCTCTTTGCTTCCTCATCTGTTCCATCATTGATTGATCATGTTGTTCAGTGTATGGTGCCTCGTGCAAGCTTACTGATGGTGAATGATCTACCTTGGGCAAGCAAGTTAAGTGTGTTACAAACCTAGGAGTTGGTGGTGTATGTTGTTCCCTCCCCACTCCTTAGCATAAAGAAGAATTCCCAAATTCTGCATTAAGTAGCAAGTTTTTTGTATTTGTCTATTGGGGGTTTCTTTATGTGTCTAATTAGACGGAGCTAGAAGAATGTTGATGGTGACTTAGAAGCAGGGAGAGGTGATCTTTCGTGAGGAAGCAGCTCTTGCAAGTTTTTGTTTTGCTTCTTGATTGATATTCCCCCCCCCGCCACCCCCACCATTAGCTATGTATTGAAGCAAGAACGTTGCTTTTATGAATATCTGCTTTCTGGTATGGAAAAAGCAAACCTGGCCTCTGACAATGAGTTTCAAAGCTAGCATTACTTCTTTCAGAGCTCTGAATACATTTATATTGTTTCAGCAGGAAGGCTGCTTAAATAGTGAAACTGAACTTTGAAACTTTAGGTGGGTTTATTAATTTTCTTTTTTAATTGATATAAGTTACCTGTCCTTTTCCTCCCCTCCAAAGAACCTAGATATTTTTTCTCACTTGAACCCTCAAGTTGAATTGCCTTGCTTTCAGCATGTCCTTTTCTGCCACCCTGCATACACATGGTAAAATATATGAATATTTGACACTTACTGTGTTAAAACAAAAAGCCAACAAAATTCATGAAAATCTGAGAGAGCTGCTTCTTACCCAGGTGGCCTGCTGTTTGAAATATGACTCCTGGTGTGTATTGTACTCTTAGCCCTAGGATTCAGTAATGAGATTGAGTGGTATCTTGCGTGAGCACTTCTGGATGATTGACAGTGAGGTGATGTGAATCATCATTTATCAGGATATTATCATGCCTACCCTTGATAATTTCTCCCTGCTGTCTGGGGAGGTGGTGAAGACAGATAGGACTTTGTGATGTCAAAGTAATTAGTGTATGTTGGTTTCCAGCTGAACAAACTGGAAACTAATGATCAGGTAAATGAAGATGAAGTGCATTAGTGTAAGGATGAAGGTGCAAGGACCTTGGGGAAGAGCTTATCAAAATTTCATGGAGGTTATTTGAATATCTTATAATTTGTGCAGTTGCAGGCAGTATTTAAAACTACTAAAGGATACTTCTGCAACAGTCTATTTACATGTCCTTTGTCGATATCTCTTCCAGTGAGAGGGTCAACGCTAGGGTTAAAGACATCAGTCTCTCTGCTCTAAGGACTAGGAACTCCTTAGGATTTTCATAAAATCTGAGTAGTGAATTTCCAGCTAGTGGTAGCAATTTTGAGTTAAATAATGTTAAGGAATCCAAGTGTACTATGAAGGTTGGATTTTCCAGTGACTCTTCCCACTTTAAAGGGGGGAAGATACCGTAATCTAGCTTCTATGTATTTGCCTCATGACTAGGACCCCTTTATATCTTTAAAATATTTTGATGTTGCTTGATGTGTATGTAAATATCTTAAAATATGTAGACTTTACAATATAATCTGTGAGGCTGCAGCAGGTTTTAAACAAGTACAGTAGTTTCTTGGTGCAAGTTCTGAAAATATTCTGTGTGGGTCATTACTGAAATATTTTTATAACCTGAAAAACCCTTTTGTGTAGTTGTGTACAGCTATGCTGATGTTTCAAATGATGCTTAGTGCACAAGACCAGCTGAGTATAATTGCTACACTGACAGCAAGTGATCTGAGGGTTTCTGTAGTTAATTTTATCATGTGTGATTAGATATTGCTAATTGTAATTAACTGACCGAAAAGCTGGTTTACATGCTTGCTTTTCAATTATTAAAATGGTAATTTACTCATTGTCATTTATCAGTAAACCTGCCAGTCTCCCAGCTACCTCCAAGAAAAACATACCTGTGACAACAAAGTTTTGTAATTAAAGCCTCATGGCAAAACTCTTCTTTCAGCTAATTTTGATGTATACAGCTTTCCTATCTTTATTTCAGTTGCTTCTTCGGTGGAAGTGAGTGGGCTAGAATCCCTGGCAGGAATTTGTCCGTATTAATATGGCTCATCAGAGACATTATATTTAATTGGAGAGCCTGTGGTATAGTCGCAGGAGGCTGAAGGGAATTATTTAGCATTAGCAATGGCTCGTCTGGGAGTTGTGCACTAATCAAGGAGCTTGTGTGTTAACTGTAGGGATGATGGGAGTTATGACGATTATGACATGTGAGCACATGTCTGTATGAGAACTGGACAGGCAATGAGTTAATCAAGAAATATATTAAATGGCTCCCATGCTGCTTTGTTATTACTCGGTAGAGTGTCTGTCAGATTGTGTGCTTTAACAAAAAAATAAAACGAAATTCAACAAATAGAGGTTTTTGCAGGTAAAGTTATACCAGGTTTTTAATAAAGAACCTTTTTCCTCTATTTTTGAAGTGAATGTGTGATTTTAAGTGCTGTTTTGAAAAAGAATAACTGAATGCTTAGTCTGAAAAATGAATTTAAACACGAGTCTCTCCAATGCACACTTTGTATTTTTGTCAAATGTTTGCTTTTAGTAAGTATGAATTATTTCCTCCTTTCAACTGGGTGTTTTTAACCTCTTTAAACTTTTAAATTATTAATAACTTGCTAAAATATAAAAAAATATTTAAAATATTAAAAATATTTTTAATGTTAGCAACTTCGCTTCAGGGAAATCAAAATGCTGATCTTCATCAGGATGCTCCAAACCTTTCAAAGAAAACTGAACCCAACCCCCCTTAAACCCAGCCCCTGTGCATGGGCTGTTTATATGCCAGGTAGGTGCATTCTGTGCCCAGCATGGTTAGAGGCATCCATTTCATATCCATTATGAAATTACGAGTTTTGCTGGGAAAATCCGTGTTTAGAGGAAATGGAACTAAAACTGAGCTCACTTAAAAAGTTGCATAAACCCATAAACCAACTGAATTGTATCTGCAGGCAAACTTAGCCCAGAGCTACTGGTCAGGTGAGCATGTGCACTTCTCCTGCTATTGTAAGCACTGCCAAATTTAATAAAACTTTCTACCAGACTGTGACCTTCATGTATTAATTAAAGCAGTATCATGGTTAGTACCCAAAGTGTTAACCTTGTAGGAGGTTGTTAGTGAAATGCATTATCTGTGGAGGCAGTATTAGTGGTCAGTAGCAGCAGAAGTAGAACTGCGAGTAAGACCCTCCCTTGGGTGCTGTGAGCTCAGCAGGTTAAACTGTCAAAGCTTCTTAAAGGACAGATAGTTGAACCCCCTGGAGTTATAGGTAAACTGATCATTTGCTGTCAGCAGGAAATATGACTTTATTTAGCAGGTTGAAAGGGGGGAAATACCCAAACCTAGATGCTGACAGGGAAGAGGATTTAGAAGGCACTGTTGTGTGTGTTGCTGTGCTATGCAGATTCCCTGCAAATTGGAGTATTTGGAAAGATTTTCTTAATTCTAGGCTTTTTTAAAAAAAGAATCTACTTATATAAGTTTACTCCAATATCTTATAAAACTCTACATGATGTTGAGCTAATCTATTAGAATTGTGAATATTATTTATATACTAGGTGAAGAATGCAGAAGTTTGTACCTTTCTTAAAAATGGGAACAGTTGTCACTTTACAGAGAAGTTATTTCTTTCCATCAGTGTTATGCAGGAGTTGCCTGTATACAATTTAATTATCCTTTTAATACACTATCCTTAACATTGATCACATGCATTCTATTTAAGATCTAAATAGATATTTATTAGAATTTATAGGCCATAAGTATTTATTTAATTGAACTCGTCTGATACTGACACTTTCCCTATCTTCTAGTTTTTATTTTAGTCTTTGAAGGTGAAGATCAGGAGTGCCTTACTTAGTACTTAAATTCTTGTTTCTAAAGAATTTCTAGAAGTGATAGCTTGTTATAGAAGGGTGTGAAGTAGGTGTGGGAGAAGACCTGGTGCTTTTTTGCTCTAGTTCTGTTTATTGGAACACGAACTGTGTTTAAACCCTTGGCAGGTAGAACTTCATGTTGGCCCGTGAAGGATTCTCTTTCATGTATCAAGACTTGTTTCCTCAATACAGTGCACTGCTTTTAGATTAAATCTGCTTGATGTGCTGAAATAACATTGTCATAAGATTAATGGGATATAGTAGAGACTGAAGTTTTTGCTTGTTATCCTTGAATTACCTTCAGATGGAAAGTGTGTATCATAGGAAATCAGCTGGGAGGTGGAAATGTTATTAGGGAAAACACTCAATAACCTAAAAAGCAAACGCAGGGTTTTCCTGAGGTCATGCTAAACCAAAATCTTGACAACTTGAGATGTAACTATGGCAGAAGTCTTTAAGGGATAAGAAATATTTTCAGCTATAAGAAAAACACTTATTGAAAGTATTTTTGTCAGATCTGGAAAAGGGTGGGACCGCGTGAAGTCTGGCATCAGCATCCAGTGGTTGGATTGTTCAGTGCTGGTATTAGCTGTGTGAAATCTTACTCAGATGGTACAGCTTTACTTGTCTATTCCTGCCCAAGTGTTAGGCTGTGCACAATCCTTACAGATTTGGTGAGCTGACTGATTGTCTCTACAACCATTTTCAAGTGCACAGATGTACTGTGTAACAGCAGATACACACTTCCTCACTTAATGTCTGGGTAATATGTTCAGCATTGTAGAATATAGGTATATAAATTCTACTTAAGGATAGACTGGAGGTTAGTACAGTCATCTAATGAACAACTTTCAATACCTTTATAAAAGCATAACGCAGTAAGATGAAACTGAGAAATGAATAACTTTTCTGCTTTCTTCTGCTCTAAGATTTTCTGTGCAGCAAGAGTAGCCTTGTACCACATCTAACAGTCACCTCTGGAACTCTTTGTCCTGTAACTTGGTTCTACTGATCTGTTCGGGTTTTTTTTCCTTTGAAGGTCTTTGGACCTGGCTGTTACATATAGTTTGATCCTCCTTTACAGAACACATTTTTTTTTCTCATGTGATTCTTTATGTACTTGACTTTAGGGTCTTCTGTGATTACTCTTATCTAGTACTGTGCAAAATCTGTTTAAAAATTCTCGGAATACAGGTTGCAACTACTGACAGACTCTGTTATAAATCCTCTTTTTAAATGTAAGTTAGGGTTAGTGTGTTTACTGTGTTTTATAACAAATGATGCTCTGTACTTTCTTACAATGTTTGTAACAGGATCGAGTGACTGTCAAACAGATGACATGGAAGTGATTATGTTTCTGACATAGGCGGGGATGATTTCTTGCTAAAAAACATATTTTTATAGAAGTCTACTCTGAAGAGTTGCTTAACAAGAAGATTTCATGGGATTTCTGGCTTACTGTATTCTGTGAGTTCCCACAGCGAGTATGCTTGGTGCTTTTTCTCCCTTACATGTTTTTTAGTCTTTGTCTTGACATATGCCTCTTGGAATCTCAAATCTGACTTGACTTTTAAAATAAGACTTCGAGGGCAGAAAACTTAGGAAGGGTTTTCTATAGGTGATTGTTTTGTTCAAGGTTGTCCTATAGTATAATGAAAGTAATTTTCTTGTAGAACTAACAAATTTATTGAAGAAGCATAACAAAGCATAATTTTTAAGAAACCTGCATATTCACATTAGTGGAATTTTGAAGCAAAAAATGCTCTACTTCTGTGAGTGTTGTGTAATGAAGTGAGTATTTAAGGCATTTGTAAGTGCTAAAGATTCGATTCCTCTTAAAACATAATCTTATGCTGGGCATGATGATAATTTTGAGGTTGCATGAATGAATTTTTGTGGTTTGTTTTAGGTACTGCTTTAGTACTAAACCTTAGTGGAAGAACTCCAATCACTGGCTTCCCAAAAGTGGGTAGGGGGTGTGTGTACATAGGTATGTACATATGCATTTTCTATGGTGTATATTGTGTAGACAAAAGGACAACTTTGTTTTGGAAAAATCTGCACTGAAAGTTTCTTGTCCTTTAAGATATTCTGCATTCACCTACAACTTGTTATTTTGGGAATGTTCTTTTATGAATTATTTGTCATTTTATATCTGGTTTCATATTATGTACAAGTTTCTCTAAGTCCAAAACATCCCTGAGAGGACTATTTTGTTCCCCCCCCAGTTTTTCTTTCATTCACTGTATTGGATCCAATGGTTGTGTGACTGGGAGATGACTTAACTTGCTGATTTGACAGAAGGTTAATTTCCCCTCCCCTTAGATTACTTTTCCACTGGGTCTGTTCAGTTCATTGATCTGTCTCAGCAGTGTTGTAATTGCTAGAGCTGAATGTGGAGGAGAGCTTGGGGTGGGATCATCCTTTAAGTGGCAACTTTTATTTGCATAAAGTTAGGCTTATTGTGAGACTTCATTCATGTCTCCACATATGGTTCATTTTGGGCCAGAAGTTAGTTCATGTTGGAAAGAACTTAATTTACTGTAGGGTCTGTATCTTGTGTTTCTGCTTTTTTTGTTAGTCTTCCAACTACTGTTCTGTAATATATGTTGCTTTGAGCTGATATCCATACTTCCCCTCTCTCCTTTCTTTTAAATAATGCTGTCTAGTTGAAATGCTGGGTAGCTGTGAATTCACCTTGCTGTTGGCTGTCCTCTCAACTCTGGAACTGGTTCAGGGATCCCTGACTTTATGACCATCTTTGGATGCTGGAAGTGATTTCTGTAGTCTGTCCGTAGGCAGGCAGATTTGGAGATTAGATGGGAACCTCATCTGAATGGCTGTGTACTGTGTTCATCTGTCTGAAAGAGGAACTCTGTCTGAATTGAGCTGAAAATGCTAGATAATAGCATGCCACCAACACATGCTATGTGTTTCTTTGTAATGTGGCTGAGTTTAAACTGCTTTTTCTGAATCCCATTTGTCTTCTGGGATGTTTAGCTCAATTAAGAGCTAAACATCTAATACATGAAGTTCTGTAGTTGTTGGCTACCCTTGCTACCACCTGATACTATTTTCTAGACCTGCCGAACTACAAGTTTTCCCATCTTCCATGTCTCACCCATTTACTAAACAAAACAAGGAAATGTGCATCAAATGCATTCCATGGTGAGCTTGTTTTTGGGAGAGGCAGGAAAAAGAAACAGCATGAGAAAGATCTGTCCTATTGCTTTGCTAATGTGCTTAGAAAGCTGAGATTCCATTAAGGAAAGGCTGACATGTGGGTGCAGATGTTTGAAATGCAGAGAGGCTCCTAAAAACACTGTAGGGCACTACTGTTTTGTTAACATCACAAAAAACTTATTTTTTTTTCCTAGAACACCGAAAGCTCACAATCATATACGCTGCCAAGACGAAACTCTAGTGTCCACACAGAGCATAGTGGACTGATCTAAAGACGATGGATTGCTCAACTCTTGCAACAGATGGAGACTGTCAGTCTGTTAGATTTAATGGGTATCTTCCCAAGTTCTCCTCGAGACTTGCTCTAGATAATGTACTCCAAAATAAAAATAGTCTGCAGAGGTGTGAATGCAGTTACTAGCTTGCAGGCTTTCTTCACAGCACCTCCTAAATCAGCAAAGGTTGTTTTGAATGGCTGTCTGTGCTGCTTCTGATCTTCACTTGGGTGAAGAAACTTGTAGCTGCTGCACCCTGTCAAAGGGCCTTCGCAGTTCCGCTTTTCATGTGGTTTAGCAATGTTTCCATTTTGTTTTGGGGTTAAATGCTGTAGTTGTGTGGCAATATTTCTTTGCAGATAACACTTTAAAGGCTGTATGAATACTGCATACTCGCTATGCACATCCATTTATTGTATTATCAGTGTGTGTATTTTAGCATGACTCTGCTAAAGACACTTAGATGAAAGATGTGTTTTTGGCAAAACAGTAAATGTGAACCTTTTCTGCATTCATTTTTTTTAATTCAGGACTGTTCAATGCCACAAGCTTTTTGTTCTGTTTTGTCTCTTTTGGCAGTGGTGCTGGCAAGATTTGAGGTGGTTGGGTTTTTTAGCTACCTTACAAAGGATTTACTCATTAGCCCTGTTTTATGGATTGAGCTAATTGTGATCTGTCTTGCTGAGCGGTATTATGCAGTTTGGGCCAATTAAGAGAATCCACTTATGCCAACGGATGTTGTTTCAGTGTGTAATATTGATTTGAGCTATAAAAGGAGAATGACTTGTTTGATTAGATTTCTTTGTCTAAACAATGCTCAAGATCTTATCTAGTGTACCAAACAGAAGTGTTCTCCTCTCTGAGGTTTTTTAATTGCGTCTCAGGTTTGATTAACACTGTATATGCAGATGTAACAGCTTCCCTATGTATAAATTCTGAAACAGTACAGAAGGCCTGGGTGGGGGGGGGGAAATGTGACCTGCAAGTCTTTGCTGCATGAATATCAACTCGTGTGGAGACCTGGGGAAGCGTAGGATGGCCTGCTCTGAAAAACTGGGACACTGGGGAATCCCAGACGTTTACCTCCTCGGAGATGGAGGAGTGGGGACAGTGTGTGTGTGTGTGTATGTGTTAATTAGGCATTTACACTGAAGTAAATAGCATCTGTCACATGACATATATCAGAAACTGCTGAAATATATGAAATCATCTGTGGAAATGATGCGGGTGATATTAAGCATTCTGTTAGGAAACATGTAAATTTTTTTTTTGTTCCTACATTGGCTCTAATGACAAAGTCAGCCTTTACTCTTTGGAATTAGTAGATGGGAGAGAAATCGGGGAGAAAAGCAAGCACTTATGTCACAAATCAGATCCATAAGAAGGTAATAAACTCTGGAGTTGCTGAATAATTATAATGCTAGGGATCTGTAAATGTCTTTATTTTATAGATTGCATATGCATTAAATTAAGTGGTTTAGTTATTTGCTTAAAATAGTTTTTCATATATTCTATTTCCATTCCAAGAAAACTCTCTTTAATTGTTGAGGGGCATGCATAAGTAAATGTGACTTGTTTATAATACGGATTTCAACTAGCAATCTACAGCAGCTGAATGACTCCTGGAGAAGGCTACCTTGATTCTTTTGTGTTCAACAGAACCTCTCTGGGAGTGCTATGAATATTTAGGTAAAAGCTATTCATTTTGATCTCTGAAATGATTATCGAGATACAGATTTGATTAAGGGGATAGTTCAGTAAATTCAGAGTATGGCTAGGCAGAAGAGCATGCTGTGGTCAAATGAGTATGTGTGCCACCCTCCAGGGTAAGGGAGGGCTAACATAATCTAGGTAATTTGGGTACTTACTAGCTCTGATTCAGTGCAACCCTTCTAATTCAGTTTATCCTCTGCAAAGCAGATATTGAGTGTTTTTGTGGCGCTTATATCAAATTTTGGCTTACGGGCATATTTCTCTTCTGGGGTATGGTGCTAAGCCCTGGCATCAAACCTGGTTTATAAATTTTCCTGAAATACTGAAACCTAATGTAGAAGGAGGATCTCCAAAACCAATTGCTGCTACTGTTGTTACCCATTATTGTGTGCTCCACTCTGAGAGCTGCTGCAGCCTGGAGTGGTGCTTGGAACCAGTCCAGGCCGAAAATGGCTGGCTAATCAGTCCTGATGGACTCCTCGATTTGTGTGCCTATTTTCTGGGAATGTGGTGAAGAAACACAAAGCTGTTCCTGTGTAAAGCTCTGGCAGGATTTACTGGTTTAGGTGCCTTGCCATGAAGGTGGCTCCTGGACTTAAACTGGCTTTGGAAGCTGGTGGCCCTTTTTGTGCAGTTTGCTTCTGCAATAAGCTTGAACCAGTTCTTGTATCTGTACGTGGTCATGAAGAATTGTGCAATAAAATCAGCGTTGTACTTTAAATTGTGTCCAGTTGTCTTTGTACCTTAATCCAAAAGTAGTTATGCTCTTCAAGAGTATTCATTCTAAAGTTCTTCTGCTAGGGCTCCTTGTTAAATTCAGGGTATTATTAGTAGCTTATTTGTCACAGGTGCAGAGCTGAGGAGTCTGATGGGCTGGTTGGGTGTTTGTTGCTGATTTGGGTTTCCAAAGGTGTAACAAACCTATACAGGGATTTGGATGACTGAATTTAGCCTGTAGTTTTTGAATTAAGTGGAGGTTCTGTAAAATGATGGTTCAGTGAAACTCATGTTATTTCTGTTGTTGCTGCAATATAATTAGCCCTTATGAAATATGCTACTTCAAATATACAATTTTTATAGAAATTAAACTTTTTACACAAATAAGATGTGCTTTTTCATGATTCCTAGTTGTTTGTAGTCTCTAACGGGTCCTTGTAGCTGCTTAAAATCTATGTTTTGAGGTGCAGGTAGCCCAATATGATTAAAACATGCAATATAAACCATTTAGCGCTTTAAGGTTTGTCTGCTTTTTGAGCTTTTGTTATCCATTCACACTTGAGCCTGTGGGATCAATTCTAATATTTATGGAGGAATGGCATTTTTTCAGGAACCTCCCAGGACTTTGTTTTGCTGACATTGTTTTTGTAAACTAAAATGGAAAAGGGAGAAATCGCACTTCTGAAGTTGTATCTGTAGTAAGTTAGGAACAACTTTTGAATAACCAGGATTGTGTGATTTAAGTCAAGCACTTAAGCAACTCTTCAATATAAAAATAAATATATTTGAAACTTGTAGTGCTTGAGGAAAGGGAGTTGCTAGATTCTTTGGACTGTCTAGAAATACCTCATTATAAGTAAGCTTCTACAGAGGAAAAGGTTTCCTGAATCGTGGTGTGAATTGTGTGCTGCTTGGTAGTCTAGATTTGAATGATGGCTTTTGTTTGCTAGTAATTATGCTTAGTGTAATTATGTTTGTAGATACTATACCATAATTTCTGCACTGTATTTGCGTTATGGTATTTGGAGTATTCTTCATGAATGACAGTGTTGTGAAGGAAATTGAATGCTTAGAGAGAGGAATTGTCATTGTGAATTATTAAGGAGAAACAGACCTCTGTTGCCAAAGTATATGTGGACTAGTTTAATCACTTATAAAAAGGTAGATATGAGAAGGATCTGTAGATTAAAGAGCAGTCACTGGAACTTGAAAATCTGGAAGGTTTGAGCCTAGTGGGGAGGAATTGAGACTTCTTTCTTGCCCTTGAGAGACTTGCCTGGTGCTCTGTGGCAGTGTATCGGGTAATGTGAATGTGATATGGCTCCTGCTTTGCTGTTCTGTTATATCCACATGTGGTATGTTAAGATGTATGCAAGGCTGAACTGGCACTGTGCTGGAGAAGGCACGACTTGCAGTAAGGTAGATAAGGAGAAATGGATTTGTCAGATCACAGGGGAATGTGGGAAGGAAGAGCCAAAACTCCAAAGAGCTGAAGAAACAAGAACATTTCAGAAGTGCGGGAGAAAATGGTGGGGAGGAAAGTGCACAAGATGTAGTATGTATGAAATTGCTTTGCAGTATCTTCTATGGCTACTTTTGGTACCAGTAGGACTGGTGTCTCAGTGTGAGAAGTGTGTGGGTGTGGGGTTTTTCTGTTGGTACCTACCTTAAGTCAGTCCTTTTCTATAAGGAAGCTTTTGGCTTTGCAAAACATGCGTGCTTAACTATGCTTAAGCTTGAATAACTTTTAGACATGTAAACCATGTTGGAATTCAAAGCAACAACTTTAAGCATATAAATTGATCATGCAAATAAGGGTATTCAAAAGCCATGATGCTTCTTGTACTTAGTGCTCCAGGAAGGATGACAGACAGGCTAATCTTGATAGCAATTGATCAAAATAAATTACTGACTTAAGGCTTTTTGGTAAGTACACCTCAGCAACTTAAAATCCTGCTGTATGGTTGTCTGTGTTAGTGCTTAGGGTTTTTTGTTTGCTTTGTTTTTAATGTGAGGCTAAATGGTTTTATTTTGCCACTACACCATGTGAGTTACAGAGGCAATATTCATATGTGAAATGCCTGGCAGTTCCAGGAGGTTATGTGAGCTCTCAGATCCTCAAGTACACAGCAAATTCCAAAGTTGTTTAAGAGTTTCCCTCGGAAAGAAACTTGGAACTAACTCAGAAGTTAATTTTCCTTCCTGGTATTAGGATTAACATCTGCAAAGTTCAGAAAAATGTCAATAACTATGAAGAAAAAATAAAATGCTTAAGTGGCTCCTGTACTTGTTATACATGTTTTATACTTATCTGAATACTTATTTCTCATTGTATTATTCAAAATATTGTTTGACTACTGCTTGTCACTGATTCTAGATTTTTTTTTTTTCCTGGCCTTGTTTGCTCTGAGCCAATAGTATATGTGGGCTACAGTACTTTTAACCTTAGTTCATCATTCTTGACAGCTTTCGTGCTACTGGCAAATAAAGTTACTTTTCACAAAGATCAAAATTCTGTGTTCATAAGTTAAAAATATTTTAAACTTCATGTAGATTAGTACTCATTTTCTAAAACCTTTTCTAAACCCTTTTAAAAGAACATATTCTTAGCTTTGAGTGTTGAAGATTTTATATAATGTTCCTTAAAAATAACTTTTAAAATTGGTAAGCATTGGAAATGTCAAGCTGTCAGTAGAAACAAGGGTTACTGACTCATAAGTAATATAATCTTACACAGTTGAAGCAATGGCATGCTTTCTTAAATACATATTGAAAGGGGGCTTACAAAAGGAGAGCAGAATGAGGAAAAACTGATTGTTTTGTTTCTCGGGTCTGTGTGTATCTTTAAGGGAAAAGTATTCTGAACTCTGAAAACATGTTAAAGACCAATGTAATTAAACTTTTGTAACTTTCTTCAAGGTAAGTGTGCATACGAGTTGTAAGCAGACATTGAACTTCAAGCCTCACTTCTAACTGAAATCTAGCTATTTTATTATTCCTGGTAAACATGGGGAATGTTTGTCCCTTTTGTATGGTTCGGATTTGACTAAAAAATGTTTGGCAAATGCATATAAAGGAGGATACAATGGATTAGGAATCAAACATGAGCCTGCTTAAATAATTCTCAAGATTTTCTGGTTCATGTGTAGTGATATTGAACTCTTTAGTCATAGGCTTTAATTTGTGCATGGTGCTGACCTGATGCTGTGCAGGGACACTCACTGCATCCCTTCATTCAATTCACTCTAATTATCCCCAACTTCCTGGGGAGCCTGCTTAGAACTGGTCATGAATGTTTGTTATTAAGTATTAAGATATTAGGCTACCCTGGTTACATGTAACAAAGTAGTTTTTAGTCTGAATTTACATATAGATGATCAGTAAGGGAAGCTGAAATTATTTGTCATGATTTTATTTAATCAAATTTGAAATAATATATTGGGATAATAAAACATTTTGATAGTGACTTAAGCTCTGATTTAAATGAAATGAGATTTAATGTTATTGTGTCAGTTCTTGTATGTCAATTTTGGTAATTTCAGTGTGTGTTTTAGAGTGGTTATGGTATGTAAATTATCTTTGAAACAATCAGATTTGTGTGCGTGTTTCAGGATGACGGTAATTATTTCTGCTGGGAGCATCTGTTAATGCAGAATATTGCCTCTTCAGGTTCATGTGAAAATGGCGGATGAAGCTGTCTGTGTTGGCCCAGCTCCCACCAGCAAAAGCTACCTCAACATGGATGCCATCATGGAAGTCATTAAGAAAACCAGGGCCCAAGCTGTGAGTCTGAATGAGTCTATCTTCTGCAGCTGTTTCATATATAGAAAGCAGAAAAGCCAGAGTTTGTATTTTTTTTTAAAGGTGTGGGGGGGAAGTGATTGAATATGCTATTCCAGTTAGTTCATGTCACACGAGTTAAATGTGTCCGAAATCGCTACTGGAAATCAAAGGCTTTGTAGCATCTGGCAGCACTGGTCGCTGATCCTGCAGGTGGCTGCTGGATTCAGCTTTCACACCAGGGAGCAGCTTCAGTTCATTTCCAAATTTGCTGGGGGAAAAAAAAAATCCCAATTAGTTTTGAGCACTAACCCTTTATATGCCATAATGGCTTTTTGGATTGTTTTACAAAGTGTGCCTACAAAAGCTTTTGCTTAAACTTAGTTTGAATCACTTCCTAAATTATATAGATGTTACTGCGGGAAGGTAGGGTAAATGGTGCATCCCATAATTATTTTTGTTCAGAATGTTTACAAAATGCACATTAGCTTACGTGTGAAAATCTGGGCTACTCTGCCTTTCACCCATCAAACTGGCCAGGGATTCAGAGTTTAACAGGAATTACTGGAAAAACTAATGTGTAGTCATGTTCATGTGCCTAATGTTCTTTGTTCTGTAAGTGAAATAAATTTGGAGCTACTGTAGACAGCACATTTATTAAAATAGAATTTGATGGGTGTATATGAGCAACACTTAATTACTCTGAAACAGTTTGGATCAGCATTGTAATTTCTTTCAAAGATGATGCTTTCAGGGGCCAAAAACTTCCCTATAAAGAGAGAACTATTTCCTTCCCTCCAGGTTTCTGAATATGGAAGCCAGTTGTTTAGGCTCTTTAAAATAGAGGAATAAAATGGCCTATCAGAGTATATTATATATAAAATTATATAAAAAATGGTTTATCAGAGTATATTGGATCAAGGATCTTGTGTGAATTGCAAAAAGTAAAATGAACACTCTTTTCCATGCTCCTCTTGAGTAATTTTGCTGGGTGTATGTTGGGGTGTGGATAGCAAACTAGACATGTAAGGATGGTGACTTAGACTAATGAGGCAGTAAACAATGTTCTCCAGCAAGGGTCGCTGGAGGAAGGAGGCTTATGGTGGGACCTTAAGGCCACTGTTAAGATCAGTGCTAGAAATATTTTTGGGGTGAGGAAGAGTATTTTATACTGGTTACTGGGAAGAGTATGGATGAGTGTATATAGCAGTCTCCAATGAGATAAATGTGGCAAAGTGGAGTTAAAAAGAGCAGAAGTCGAAACACCATAGGGAGAGTGTCTGTTGCTCTGCAAACAGCACCTTTCTCCCCAGTCATGTAAGGAAGGAGTGTTTCAGAAATTATCGTTCAACCAGTGAATCTTTACAGCTTGACTTAGGACAGATAAATGTGTGTGTGTTAAGACCAGTTTCTAAAGCTATTAATCTAATTTAAATGCTTAGTGGTCTACTTCACCTTTCCCAGTGTCTGAAAAGGTGCTAACTAATTTCCTATCTGGCTTCACAACTCAATCAGCTTCAATTTTTTTTTTCCAAGGTACACCCAGGATATGGATTTCTTTCGGAAAATAAAGAATTTGCTAAACGTTTGGTAAGTTATTTCTATTTGCTTGGCTGTGAATGATGCACTAGGTGACACACAGTCATTCCAAGGTATCTGAGGAATCGAGATGCCAATTCAAGGCAGATCTAAAAGATACTTTATGATAGGGGACTCTTGTATGCTTTGCGTGTGTGGATTTCTTGCATTTTGAGGGTGTAATTTGAGCCTGTGTTTTCTTTTGGGAGAAGGGGAGGTGGCTGTTTGTAAGAACTTTACTGAGGATGTAAGAACCTTTTGGAGTTTTGACTTTGTGCCTGTACTGTTTATGAGGCTGCTCTGTAAAACTGGGTCACTGAAATGATCTAGGTTAAAAGTATCTGTTTTAAAGTGATAATTTTGGTGATTTATGGCACAACTGGTGAACAGCTGTATCAGCAGCCTGAGAAGGCGCTGAACAGCACTTTCAGGGTGGGAATGGAAAGCTGTTTAAAAACCAGCTTCTCTGCTGGAGGTCGTGTATCATGGAGCTGTATTCCCTGAAAGGACCAAAGAAAGTCAAGAGGGTGCTGTTTTCGCTTCATGTCTGCATTTATAGAAATTACTGTTCACAGCCTTTTTACTTCAGTGGGGTTTTTGTATATCACAGAAATTTATACATGGCCTTTTTACTGACTTTATTTTTTTCAGAAGCTTTCATGCAGCTGCTTGTAAATTTGAACAGTGCTAGGAGAAGGTTGCACACACAATGTTTGAACAAAGTCCTGAGTGGGTGCTGTATGTGTGGTCACTGCAGATCATGTGTTATTGTCTGTTGGTTTCACTGAGTGTAAGGACAAGCACCTATTACATTGAAATTTCCAGTAAAAAGCTCTTGCAGCTACCAACTTTATTACTGAGTGGACAAACCATGTAGCTGAAAGAACATCTTGTTTTACAGGCAGTAAGATAAATTTGTTGCTTGTTTTCAGAGTAATTTGCACCTTTTTAATTCAGGGTAAAAAGGCAGATGAGGAATGTGATTCTGTAAAGTGATAGCTCTGCTCTTCTTAGCATTTGTGGAATAGCTCTTGTTTCAACATCCTTGACTCTGTCCCTCTAGGCTTGAGTTCTAACTGTAGTGTAGACCCCTGCTACTCAGTTGGTTATTTGATGGTAGAGAATACCACCTGCTCATCAAGGAGGTGATTTGGGAATGAAATCTCAAATTTTTATACTACTTAGTCACTGTGCTTCTTTAAAAGCCCCCAGATAAAAACAAGTGCAGGTTCTGTGTGATGCTGAATGCATCCTGTTGCTTTCCAAGTGGTGCTAATGTTAAAGCGGAAAGCAATTGTAAACACTTGGTGCTTGCCAGGATTTACCAAATCTTGGGTAATCTCTTGCATGTTACTTTGTTGCAGTTTAGCAGCTTGTTTTTATAACTGCTCTGCTTCATATACCAGAGCCCCTTTTTAGAGGGAAGATTCCTGGGTTAATTTATAACGAACTGTGTTCCCACTGGATTGGACCAGCAGGATAACTGGCTTTAGCTGGCAGTTCCTGTTTGTTTAATAATAAAAAACTAATGAAACAGAAGTGCTTGCTCATGCTATTTTGCTGTATGTTTTGCTGCCAAAACTTGAAATTTTATAGTTATTCCTCTAAACTGGATGTATTTCCTAGTAATCTGGTTATTATTTGGTGATGTAACTTACAATATTGGTGACATAACAGTCTGGAACACTATTGGCAGGATTAAACATAAATGGAAGAAGTACAAACATTCCTGTAGATACCCCCTCCCTTCTTATTTTTCATCTTTTCACTCAGATCCTTGGAACACTGGATTCATGAAATAATGTGGTGAAACACTGAAGTTTGGGTTGGTGCTACAGTCTCAAAATAACTTTTCATTATTTTCTGCTCTGTAAAAATATAATAAAACAAGGTAGCTCTGTTTTGCTTTCTGAAATGCACTTTAAAGTCTCAATTAAGACATAACCTTCATGTCAGTGTGTCTAGAATATCAAACCCCTAGTGAGAATTGGTAAAAAGATCTGTCTTTTTATTACTGAGGGCTACTTTTTTTTAAAAAAAAAGACAACCTGAGTAATGTATTTAGGAGGAAATCTTGCCTGCTGTTCCTCTTCTTTATTAAAGCCTATAACAAATGTTGCAAAACTGTTGTGAAGTTGCCAAAGATGTGTTCTTGGTCTGTTTTCTTTCTTCCTTCATATTCCATTCTTTGCACATACACAACTTTTCCTTTTGTGCTAAAAATAGTGATGAAACTTGGGGAGCCTGGGTCTATTTCCTGATGTGCATCTGTACTTTTAAAACAAGCTACCTAGATTTGGAAACAGAGAAATTCACTAAACTTTTTCTAAACTCGCCAGTCTGTCTGTAAGAGCGGTAATGAGCTCAAAGCAAAGCTTTGTCTCTAATTAACACACGGAGGGTCAGTTCACATGTAATCCCACTGTGTGTGAGTTGAACAAAAGCATGTCTTTTTGTTCATTATTGCCTAAATGATTCATGGAATAGCACACAGCTATAGACAGACCTTGTGCAGAATTTGATGGATACGTTTAGAGTATGGAAAAATTACCAGTCTTTTTTTTCTTCTTTAGAAACTTCATTTTGTTCTCTTTTAGAATGGGGGAGAGCACAAATAAATGATGTGTTGTTTCCAAAACAAAATTTCCAAAAAGCAATTGGTGAATATCCAATAAAAAGGCTGGTGCATCCAGTCCCCTCTTCATGTATATATCTTCTGGTTGCTGTTGATAGCTGAGAGAAAGGGGATCCATGGCATTTATATCAAGCAAGTCTATCAAAAATTCCCTAAAACCTAAGGTCAGTTTCTTAAGAATTGATATTTTAATATGGAATCTTTTAGAAAAACTTTAAGATAACGCTGATAATATTACGTAGAACTAACAAAAATGGGTTTGTGCAAGTCAGTGTAGTTCCTTAGAATCTTACTTTGCATTCTGATTTTCATTCAGAAATTTGAGCTATCCAACTTGGAACTCTTGCTTTATAAAAAAATCTGTACATTGAAGTTGTAAAATACAGTGCATAACTTGCTACTTGCAGTTTATGCAGATATATTTACATGTAAGCAGTTTGCTTCCTTCAAGGAATAATTGCATTAATAATCAGTACTGACATAAATCCAAAGGTGCAGTTGAAACCTTTTGCCACATTAAAAAATAAAAATTTTCTAGTATCTTTTGCGAGATGCTGTGCAGAGCTGCAAGAACAATTTGCTCCTCCCATGATTTAGAAGGATGTGCTAGTGACCTCTGTGTTTGTAGGTTAGCTTGCTTAATGTTTCCCATTGTATAAAATGGATGCAGGCTCTTCCTGGGAAACTTTCAACTCTATCGTTTGCAGCAGGCCTTTGAAATTTGGCAAAGAGAGCCCTGAGACTTGGGTTGGCCTGTTGTTAAAAGATACTTTTTTGAAATTGCCACTTTCCTTTTCCTTCCATGCAAACCTTCAGGGCAGCTGTTGTGGCAGGGGGTGGGAGTGCTGAGTCAGGTCTTGTTGTGTGTTGAATACTTAGGGATTGGCCCATGGTCCCAGTGACTCCTCATTTCCTCCATTTTTTTTACCTGGATGAAGAAGGGAATGGGGGAGAAAAGAGTAAGAGAAAGCAAGCATGTGACTGAGTTGCACAGTCAGTATTGCGGACTCGGCATTTCTCCCTGTGGTCTAGATGATGTTGACAGCAAGCAGGAGTCTTACTCCTGTAGCTGAAGTTAGGTATGTTCTTGCTTCCTGATCATGGTTAGAAGCTTAAACCTTGATGCATTGTGACTTGGTGTTGCGGTTGCTCATAATGGGATCACTTCCCTCCTTTTTAATTGAAAGAAAGCCACAAATGAACTTCCCCTTTCTTCCTTTGCCACAAAACTCCCTTGTGAAGCTACTATTAAAAAAAATCAGCTAAATGGGCATTATTCCTTTGCAAAGTCTAGTATGAAAAAATACCAGTTTGCAGGATTTAGATCTTCAGTGTATTTTGGTCTCTTGTATGTGTATGATAGAGTTCCTACTTTCATAGGTGGTGCATTGTGGTGTATGGAAGAAACCTATGGAATTTGTGCATAAAATCTCAACATTATAAGAATTAAGGTTGCAAATGCAACTTTTATCTGGAATATTTTTCTTTTGAATGCAGCCTTGACAGTACTATACTGATGCACTGTTTCTTGATGCAGAAAAAGCCAGCTACTACCCTCTGCCAAAATCCCCTCCTTGCAATAGAAGCCATAAACTCGGTAGGACAAAAGGATTTAATTTTGGAATAAGATAGGGACTTTTTTGTGATTCCTGGTGGAACCTGTTTTTATGCATCTTTTGTCCCCTTTTAGCAGCTACTGTTCAGCATGACTAAGGGGAGAACAAAGCAGCCAGCACTATTTCTCTTCACCTTTGAAGCTAGATTAACATTCTTGGTGGAATTAAAAACCCCAACAATGTATTGTCTGAAATAAATGGGCAAACAATGTATATGGAAATGGTTGATCACATGTTTGTAAATGACTGCTAAGTTTGACATCGAAAAGGTAAAACAAAGAACAACATATGTTATCTTCTGTAAGGGGACACATGTCTGACTTGTGCAGGTAAAACCATAGCCCTATGCACAGCTTATTGTGAAATTCCTTTATCATGATTCAACAGACATAACATTTTTGAGAAGCCTTTGGTATGATTCTTATGCTGTTCTCATATGCATTTGCTTCCTACCTGGTAATTCATGTTAGCAAGGCTAGCACCTGGTTAGCATTTGTGCTTTCCAAATCACAAAGTGATGGTTGAAAAAAAGGCAGCTTTGGAAGCTTGATGTCCAGAAACTGCTTATGGCAGAGAATGCCCTTCAAGGAATGGGGCAGACAGAGCTGTTAGTGTGGGTTTCTTACTCTATCCTGCAGTGCATAGTATGTCATTGCCTGACAAAGTGGCTACCACCACTGCCTGTGGTGGCTTAAGGTGCTTTGTCTGATGGAGGCTGGAGACTATGCCCCTGCTGGGTGATAAAGGTTAGGCTATGTACTTGCCTAGGTGAATAGTCACCAGTTTGCCCCCCAGAAAAGCCCTGCCTGTGAGCCTGTGATGTTGATGGGTGGCTACTGTTCTGAGGCAGAATGCTTCTGGTTGTTACTTGTATCCTTGTATTTAATCTGCAATATCAGGCTGTATTGAAATCCATGGGAGGGACAAATAGTGTGTGTGTGAAATCACGGGCAGTATTTGTCAGACAGTACTAGTGCTTTGATAGCACATGTGAGTTGGAAAAATGAAATTCGGTCATCTGAAATATCTGCATAGGCACTTTCTAGTGTGAAAGTAAGAAAATGGTGTTACTCCTTTACTGCAGAAAACTTCATAGACCTTTACTAAAAGCATATGATGCCTTATGCTGTGTCTAAGGAACCTGAACATGCACAAATCCATGGGACCTGATGACATATATCTGTGGGTCCTGGAGGAAATGGTGGAGGATGAAGTTGCTAAGCCACTATCCATATCTGAGAAATGTTGGCAATCTGGTGAGGTTCTCACTGAATGGGAAAGGGGAAAGATAACCCCCATTTTTAAAAAGGGAGAAAAAGAAGTCCCAGAGAGCTACAGGCCAATCAGTCTGATCTCTGTGCCTGATAAGATCATGGAGCAGGTCCACCTGGAAACTGTGCTAAGGCACATGTAAAACAAGGAGGTGATTGGTGACAACCACCATGGCTTCATCAGAGACAAATTGTGCCTGACAAATTTGGTGGCCTTCTGTGATGGGGTTATGGAGTTGGTGGATAAGAGCAGAGCAACTGATATCATCTACCTGGACTTGTGCAAAGCATTTGACACTGTCCCGTACAACATCCTTGTCTCTGAATTGTAGATGTGTACTAGATGGATGGACTTCTTGGTGAATAAGGAATTGGCTGGATGATCGCATTCAGAGTTTTATGGTCAATGGCTCAATGTCCAAGTGGAGATCAGGGACAAGTGATGTTCCTCAGAAATTGGTATTGGGACCAATTTTCTTTAACATCTTTGGTGACATGGCTGGTGGGATCAAGTGCACCTCAGCAAGTTTACCGATGACACCAAGCTGTGTGGTGCAGTCGATATGCTGCAGGGAAGGGATGCCATCCAGAGGGACCTTGACAGGTTTCAGAGGTTGTGGTCCCAGGCAAACTGCATGAAGTTCAGCAAGGTAAAGTGCAAGGTCCTGCATATGGGTCAGGGCAATCCCATGCAAATACAGGCTGGGTTAAGAATGGACTAAGAACAGCCCTGAGGGGAAGGACTTAGGGGTGTTGGTGAATGAAAAGCTCAACATGAGCTGGCAACGTGTGCTTGCAGGCCAGAAAGCCAACGGTATCCTGGACCGCATCAAAAGAAGCGTGACCAGCAGGTCGAGGGGGGTGATTCTCCCTCTCTGCTCCACTCTTATGAGACCCCACCTGGAGTACTGTGACTAGTTCTGGAGTCCCCAGCATAAGAAAGACATAGAGCTGTTGGAGCAAGTTCCGAGGGCCACGAAGATGATCAAGGGGCTGAAGCAGCTCTGCTATGAAGACAGGCTGAGAGAGTTGAGGTTCTTCAGCCTGGAGAAGAGAAGGCTGCAGGGAGACGACCTAACAGCCTTCCAGTACCTGAAGGGCCTACAGGAAAGCTGGAGAGGGACTTTGTAAAAGGGCGTGGAGTGATAGGACAAGGGGAAACAGTTTCAAACTGAAAGAGGGCAGATTTAGATTGGATATTAGGAGGAAATTCTTCCCTGTGAGGGTGATGAGGCACTGGCACAGGTTGCCCAGGGAAGTTGTGGCTGCCCCCTCCCTGGCAGTGTTCAAGGGCAGGTTGGATGGGGCTTTGAGCAACCTGGTCTGATGGGAGGTGTCCCTGTCTGTGGTAGGGAGGTTGGAACTGGATGACCTCTAAGATCCCTTCCAACCCAAACCATTCTATGATCAGTGTCCTGTTTCAGATTGCTTATGCTACAGAACTAATCAGTGCCTGTTTTACTCTCGCAACTTCCAAATCTTTATTTTCAGCAACTGCTGTATATAGCTAGAGAACTTCTTTCAAGTGCAGACTTATGTCTAAACTTAAACCCAAAAGCCTCAAGTATCAGGGTGCATATCCACAGTTCTTAGGCTGTGCACATGTGCATGTATTTAAAGATGCAGGGTGGTGTTTTGCTGAAGATTTGTGTGATTTGTGACAAGAAATGCTCCCCGTTTTTTGTCTTTTTCTTAAGCTTCATAATCTTAGTGTGGTTTTTTCTTGATCTCCTGATTAGGGAACTTCCTCTGACATGGCAGTCTTGACCTATTTGTATTTGTTTTTCACTTAGAGTAAGCCTTTATTTTTAATTTGTTTTTTGAAGGTACGTATTTTCTTAAAGTGGCTTAGGTTGAAAGCTTTAACGTGTGCAACTGTTCTAAGAAGAAACACAAACATAAGCCCTCTTGATTTAAGTAGTAATGTCTGGCAGCTTGTCACTCTCAGTGGATGAACTGTGGACTTGAATGATTTCTGGAATGATTTAATGCTGTGCATGTGATTAATGATTTTTGATTAGTGTTTTTTGCCGATCTGGACTATCATAAGGCATTTCCCATGAGATGCCTTTCAACAGCAGCACTTTGGCACGCTTATTAGGGTGTGTGGTTCTGCAGATGAGTGGATTTGTGGAATCCTGATTTGTAAAAATTCATTATTTCTTGACATGCGGTGTCACTGCTATAGCACTTATTTCCAGGCTTACAGGAATCACAGAATCACAGAATACTAGGGGTTGGAAGGGACCTCGAAGGATCATCTAGTCCAACCCCCCTGCCAGAGCAGGGTCATCTAGAGTCCATCACACAGGAACGCATCCAGGCTGGTTTTGAATGTCTCCAGCGAAGGAGACTCCACAACCTCTCTGGGCAGCCTGTTCCAGTGCTCTGTCACTCGCACAGTGAAAAAGTTCTTCCTGA